>PVIH01010919.1:0-23093 GCA_004025045.1 Sigmodon hispidus
ATATGTAGGTGCCCCTATATTAGGGGCATAAATATTTAAGATTGAAATCTCCTCTTGACCAATTTTTCCTGTGATGAATAAGTAGTGACCCTCTTGGTCCCTTTTTATTGCTTTTAGCTTAAAGTCTACTTTGTTAGATATTAGGATTGCAACCCCTGCTTGTTTCTTAGTACCGTTTGACTGGAAAATCTTTTCCCAATCCTTTATTCTAAGCCTGTGTCTGTCTTTGCAGTTGAGGTGTGTTTCTTGTAGGCAACAGAAGAATGGCTTCTGTTGTTGTATCCATCTTGTTAGTGTGTGACGTTTTATAGGAGAGTTGAGTCCATTGATATTAAGGGAAAGTAGAGACCATTGATTCATATTTCCTGCCATTTTTGGTGGTAACTTGTTTTTATTTCCTTTCTCTAGGGTATTCTTCTGTGGACTTATTGATTGTTTTTGATTTCGTGGATGTATCTGGGGTCCTTAGGTTGTAGTTTTCCCTCTAATACTCTCTGTAGTGCTGGATTGGTAGATAGATATTCTTTCAGTCTGACTTTGTCCTGAAATACCTTGTTTACTCCATCTATGTTGATTGATAAATTTGCAGGTTATAGTATTCTAGTTTGGCAGCCATGCTCTTTTAGTGTCTGTATAACTTCTGACCAAGCCCTTCTAGCTTTCATCGTTTCCATTGAATAGTCAGGCGTTATTCTGATGGGTCTGCCTTTATATATGAGTTGGCCCTTTTCTTTTGCAGCTCTTAAAATTTTTTCTTTGTTCTGTATGTTTTGTGGCTTGATTATAATGTGGCGTGCTGACTTTTTTTTGGGATCATCCTCTCTCCCCTTATCTATTCAATATAGTTCTCGAAGTTTTAGCTAAAGCAATAAGGGAACAAAAAGAAATTAAGGGCATACAAATTGGAAAAGAAGAAGTGAAGCTATCTCTATTTGCAGATGATATGATTGTATACATAATGACCCACAAAATTCTTCCAAAGAACTGCTTCAGCTGATAAACACCTTCAGCAATGTAGCAGGATACAAGATAAACTCAAAAAATCAGTAGCCCTTCTATACGCTAAAGATAGAGGAGCTGAAAAAGAAATAAGGGAAACATTACCCTTCTATACTACATTATAGGCTATATTACCAAAGTTAAATACCTTGTAGTAACTATAACCAAAGAACTAACAGACCTATTTGACACAATTTTAAATCATTGATGAAAGAAATTGAAGAGGATATCAGAAAATGGAAAGCTCTCCCATGTTCCTGGATTGGTAGGATCAACATAGTAAAAATGGCAATTCTACCAAAGGCAATCTACAGATTCAATGCACTGCCTATCAAATCCCAACACAAAATTTTTTGGACCTTGAAAGAACAATACTCAATTTCATTTGGAATAACAGGAAAGCCAGGATTGCCAAAACAATCTTACTCAACAAAAGAACCTCAGGAGGTATCACCATCCCTGACTTCAAGCTATACTATAGAGCTACAGGAATAAAAACAGCCTGGTACTGGCATAAAAACAGATTTGTTGACCAATGGAATAGAATTGAGTATCCAGACATTAACCCAAAAACCTATGAACACCTGATTTTTGACAAAGAGGCCCAAAACATTCAATGGAAAAAAATAGTATATTTAACAAATGGTGTTGGCATAACTGGAAGGAAGTGTGTAGAGAAATGCAAATAGATCCAAGCCTGTCACCCTGCACAAAACTCAAATCCAAGTGGATTAAAGACCTCCATATAAACCCAGCCGCTTTGAACTTGATAGAAAAGAAAGTGGGAAATACACTTCTACAAATTGGCACAGGCCACCACTTCCTAAATATAACACGAGTGGCACAGGCACTAAGACCAACAATCTATAAGTGGGATCTCCTGAAGCTGGGAAGCTTCTGCAATGCCAAGGACACTGTCAATATGACAAAATGTCAGCCTACAGAATGGGAAAAGATCTTCACCAACCCTTCAAGTGATAGAGGACTGATCTCTAAGATATATAAATAGCTCAAGAATCTAGAGCTGCAAACTTTGAATAACCCAATCAAAAAATGGGGTACAGATCTAAAAAGGGAATTCTCAGCAGAGGAACTACGAATGGCTGAAAGGCACCTGAAAAAGTGCTCTTCATCTTTAGCCATCAGAGAAATGCAAATCAAAACAACTTTGAGATACCACCTAACACCTGTTAGATTGGCTAAGATAAAAGGCACAGATGACAGCCTATGATGGAGAGGATGCGGAGCAAGGGGAACACTCCTCCTTTGTTGGTGGAAGTGTAAGCTTGTTCAGCCACTTTGGAATGCAATATGGAGGTTTCTCATAAAATTGAGTCAATCTCCCCAAGGACCCAGCAATACCACTTCTGGGTGTGTACCCTAAAGTGGCACATTCACACTCCAAAGATATTAGCTCAACTATGTTCATAGCAGCATTATTTGTAATAGCAAGAACCTGGAAACAACCTAGATGTCCCTCAACTGAAGAATGGATTAACAAACTGTGGTACATCTACACAATGGAATACTACTCAGCAGTAAGAAAAAATGATATCCTAAAATTCACAGGCAAATGGAGGGATTTGGAGAATATCCTTCTGAGCGAAGTATCACAAACTCAGAGAGATAAGCAGGGAATGTACTCACTCACTAGTGGTCTCTAAACAAACAAACAAGAAGAAAAGGCAAACATGCCCAAGTGGCAAACCACAACCACTGAACAGCTTGGGATCAGAAACATCCTGGACTGACCCTTCAAACCCCAGTCCAACTATAGGAACACCTGACTCACTCTTGAGGGAGGGAGGACAAAACTGGATTTGGCCGGGAGTGAAGACTGATCCAAGCATTATTGGGTCAGTGGGACCACAGGACTGTCTGCTCCCTGCCAAGGGAGGGGATGGGGAGTTGCAGAGAAGAAAAATGACCAGATGTGGTGGAAGGGGGAAGAGACCTTTAATAAGGATATACAGGGATGGAAAAAAAATTCAGAGGGAAAGCTAAACACAAAGAAAATATATATGTAGCAATCTTATTTGCATTTCCACCCTTGATAAGCCATGCTTATGATTCTTATCCTCTGTATAGTTATTGTTAACTCTTCCACATTTTAAATTCTTTTTTACTTTTTTTGTTTTTTAATAAATACAAAATAAAGCAAGAAAAAAAAAGTTTATTGATCTGGAGGTCAAAGACTGACATGGGTCATCAGGACTATGTTTTCTGGAGCTTAAAAAAAAATTACCAACAACCCTTGGAGCAGAGTTGTTTTCTTCATTATTAAAATCACAAGTATGTTTTCTCAGTTTTATCTGTCTCTCCAATGTAAAAATTTCACTGATTTCTGTTTGACTCCTTTTGTGTTCTTCTCACAGGAGCCCCTGTGTAAACAATGACCCTCCAGCATAATTTTCCATCTCAAGATCTTCAACATTCTGAGATGAGATAAAACTAACTGTGCCTTTTGTGCCTAAAATTAAAGAAAAAAGGTTTATTATTATAACTACTCATAATTCAGGAATAAACTGCAAACATTCTCTTCCAAGATTTCCTGAAGAAATTATATCCAATAAAATAAATATTTTTGTTTGTTTATTTGTTCATTAATACATTTTTGTACCTGTGGAGTTTGAGATGTTACAGAGCCTTACAGATGTTACTCAAGTGTTAGCTATATCTCAGGTATCAAGTTACTTGTTATTTTGGGTCTGGGTCTTGAGATGTACCTTGTGTTGGCCTTAAACTTATTTTGTAGCCCAGGAAGACCTCTACTTCATATATTCCTATTTCTCCTTCTCTAGGATGTGGAATTGCCAGTCCTGCACCAACATGGAAAACTTGAAGTGTTATTATTTAGCCTTTCTCCTAAGGCATTTAGTCTATCTTCACTCTAACATACAATGCTAAATTACTCTATCTTTACTTTTTATCTCTATTATCTTCATATTTCATTTGTCAAAATTTATTATTGACAATGAAATATTAAATTAAGCACATGTATTATCACGAGGGAAATGAGTTTTCTTTTTAATATTTTTAGCCTCCTTAATAAAATAATATAAAAACAGACATTATGAAAGCATAGGGACAAGTTTATTAAAGATGTCAACAAATTTACTGAGATTGGCACATTTTATCTTTATAAATTGAGAGGTTTATGCAAAGTTGCCTATTTTAAAGTTAACAAGTTTTAATAACTTGTTACATACTATCTAAATTGAAGATCATTAAGAATGCACCTTTTTGATAAAATTAAAAGTTATAAAACCTGAAACTAATAGGTAGGATTTCAGTTGATAGCAAAAGAGTTGATTTTGATTGGTATCTCTGTTCTTTACTTGTGTGGAGATGTGATCATGTGGTCAGCTACATTATACACCTGGTCACTATCTAATGTGAGGCTATAGATAATATATCATACAGAGAGAGAGAGACAGAGACAGAGACAGAGAATGAAAGGAAGGGAGGAAGAAAGGAAGGAAGGAAAAAATGAAAGAAGAAAAGAAATGTCATACTTGTGGATCCCTCCCTCTGTCTTAGACTGGCTTACATATCCCAACTGACATTTCATGGAGGAAAACCAAAGAGAGAACCCAAGCAGTAATGTAATGCAGGAACTGAAGCAAATGCTATGGAGGAAGTGTTTATTGACTTCTGTCATAGTTCCCTCTGCTTGCTTTCTAATTCTACCAAAAACTACTGGCCCATTGATGGCCCTACTCTGAGTGTGAGAAGCCTTCTCACATCAAATATGAATCAAAAAATGCCTCCACATATTTACCTATAGGCAATTTAAGAGAGACATTCTTTTCAGCTGGCTTTCTTCTCAGATAAATCTAGTGTGTGTTGTTGAAAAAAAATTCAAAAAAAAAAATTAAAAGCCTCAAATACACCATAAAATAGGACACCTTTATTAAGAGTTTAACATAGCAATCCTGCCAACCACATGTGCAGGGAAAAATGCCTTTAACAAAATTTCTTTTATAAAAACTTTGCTAATATAGCCTATAATGTATTATAGAAACTTTAACAATATAGCCTATAATATAACTTATAATAATTTATATAATAATAAAGCCTATAAATAGCCTATAAAGCCTTCCCTTATCATCTGTCTGCCTATTGTCCGTTATGACCCCATCAGAGAATCATCTTTCAATACTGTTCATGCCTAGTACATTTGCATGTCCTAATTTATAACTTTGTGTATCACCTAATGAGTGTTTTCTTCTGCAATGGCCAAGTGACCATCACCCACAATTGTCCTTTGAGTGTGTGTCATTCTACACTGTGATAAACTGTCTCTACTACACTGTCTTCTCAATGTCTTGTCTTCATTTAAGTAGAGATAACAAGAAAAGTTCAGATGAGGCTAGACCTTGGCAACAAGAAAACCAAAACAAATATTTTATAAAGTCACATTTGGTGTATAAGGACCTGAATAAACTTGACTAAGCCGTGATAATTTGTACCTGTAGAGTTCAGCTGGTTAGATCCCATAATATACCACCCAAGGTCTATTGACAAATTCTGAATGTGAAAATGAATAACCAGAAGAAGGAAAAGGTTATGAGTAGTGTCATTATAACCTCAGAATAACTACAGAATTTTTGCTGTAATCCATTTCAAGAATCTCTGAAGAAAAGAAAATTATGGATTCCTAAACAAACTATTCAGCATAAGTTCACAGACAACTTTGTTCCAGAACCCTGGCTATGCACAATGGTCTTCCCAGTTCTACATACAACTAGGTTTCAGGGACCTAAACATGAAATCCCAGACACACTTTTTTTTTCATATCTGTTATCTATTATCTATGCTCAGGTGACCTACAGATGTCACTTTCATCATAGTTCAAGTGCTACTTTCTCATGCCACCTGCCAGAGGCAAGAAATTTCATATAGCAAATGACCAAGGTAGGAATACAAATTGCAACATGGAGCATTCTTTTTCCAGAAAGTAGAATTTGCTTTCCAAGGTTAAAGATTCTCAGATTAAATAATCAATCTTCCATCATATGAACAACAACTTGGTAGATAAAAGAGTAAAGGAAATATGAAAATATGGTCAAAGATGCTATAATCTTTAGGCTACACTCGCTATATATTATGTTCCTGAATGAATGATTGTCACCTATGAACTCATACATATAGCATTAATTTATATAGTATTCATAGTTTTGATTTCTTAACATCTAACAAAGACAGAATTCTGCTTCTTATAGTACCTTTGCTCTTTGTTGCACCTATCTGCTTCTGCTTATTCATATGTTACTCTTTAATAAATTTTATTTTAGAAAAAATTGGGATTTTGCAAATGGTAATTTGCAGGTCTAGATAGCTTCCCATATCTATGAGTTCTACATTCAGGTTTGGAAATTTCTTTGAGCAAAATGTAATTCAGAAGCATATTTCTGCATATATACTGATCATATATGAGAACTTCTTATCATTGCTTAAACAACTCAGTATAATGTCTGTTTACCTAGACTTTCCACTTTTCTTGTTAACACACAGATGATTTACCTGTGGAATTCAGATATATAATACATGAAATTATACTACACAAGAGCTTTCACATCCTTGGCTTTTCACATCTATGAATGTCCTAGACAACCACTGTCAATATTAGAAAATTACAGTGGTTGATTTCCTAGAATGCCTTCATGGTGATATTTCCTTCACTTTAGGTTTCAGTGAGTTCGTTTTTTAAAAATATGAAGCTTTTTGAATTTTCATGTTTTATTTACTTTACTTTTCACAAATCATTTATTCAGAACATTATTTTGCTAATCAAGAAGAGATGACCCTTATTTCTCTGGACATTCACTGCTCACAGCACTTGCTGAATATTTTTCACATACTAAAGTTGCTTTTAGAGATCAGTGTTGTGTGCCCCTCTAAGCCAATTGCTTCATAGAATGCAGGTTTCTTATGTTTATCTCCCAACAGGACCTGTGTTTGATTTTTAGATAATATAAAATAAATGACAGAAGATGCAGAGAACTTACTATTTTCAGGCATATTCCTATATCTTCCCTGCAGAAAGTGCTTTATTTTAGATGAAATTGTTTCTAGGTTACAATATTATAGTTTCACACTACCTTTAGTCTTTCTGACTCCCAGCTGCATTGATTTTGTTTTTTTTTCAGAATTACAGTTTATAAGTGACTTAAGAACTATGAAAACCAGTATAAAAGCCTTGTCCATCTATATAAAAACTTCACAATAATGGTAATTATCTCAATTTCCAGTTAGTAGAGATGAAGATCTCTGGAATAGACATACCACTTGGAACTTGAACAAGGTTTCTTCTATTTCTTCTATTGAATATATGCCCTGTATAATTTTGTAAATATATTCCATAATACTGTTCCATTATCTTTATAGTTACTTGAGTTATTTAAAAACTTTTATTAACTGTCTTAGTTCTTTTTTTCTCCCTCTAGCAATATTGTTTCTTAAGCTTATTTCTGACTCAGTATACCACTGTTACATCAATATTACCAATAATATTATGGAATAAGATCTCTCTTTGTTGGCATTTGTTTTAGAGATTTACCTTATGCCAATTCATTCCAATTACTGCAAGAACCTCCATGCACAACTCTTAACTTGTGACAGTTATTAGGCTCTCATGTGCTTTACTCTAGGTTTTGGTTCTTTTAATTGCTATTCTAATGATTTTATGAGCCATGTGATCACATATATACTTGGCATCTATTAATTATAAGGCAGCATGAATAATTTAATTTATATAAATTGCTAATTTTAGAAAAAATATATTCAGAGGAGTAGAAATCACTGATTTTTGTTTGAGGTGCATGTGGACTAACTAGAAAAGACTTTCTTGAATGACACTATTTTAACAGAATTAATAATTAAACAGACAATAACTGTTAAGAATGACCAAATTGTTTTACTAATATTTATAAATTTGTGTGTGCTACTTTTAACTCAATTTAGGAAATATATGAGGGGACTGTCTCATCCTTAAGAAAAATTTACTCATAACAGAAGAAAAAAAACATTAAGTCTAACAAATCCTAACAAATAATGACCTTTTGTGCAAGAGCAGATCTGAATGGAGTATAATAAATTTTTTGTAATGTTAATATTCTTGATTTGTATTTATTAATTTTCTAAAGTTATTGAAAATACATATTTCAATCAGAAATTAAAAATGATTGATAAGAATTCTTTTGAGGTAACACTTAATATGTAGTGTTAGTTGAAATAATTATAATGGAGCTAGATATCCAACAGAATTCTCAAAGATTTGATTATCAGTAGTAGGAGCTACAGAAGTAAAATGTACAGCAGAAGAAGATTGATGAATGAGTAAAGCAAAGGCGACTTTGTGGTAGAGGAAGCTTTGAAACTTACTGGAGTCTGTCCCAGGCTTCATCTGATTTGAGCAATGAATATCTTTTCTGCCCTCCTGGCTGACAGCTGTTTGCAAGATGAGAGAGAGAAATGAAAATGATTTCTTCCTGAAGAAAACAGATGGTTACTTAAATGTGTAAATTTCTGCAACTGAAGATTACAAAAGAAAAAAATGTACTTTGCACAGTCTTTATTTTTATACTGTTTGCCTGTTTGCTGCATTGTCAATTGCTATTTTCTGTTGCCTAATGGAATCATATACAAATGGGAAATAAATATTATGGTCACTGAAAATGGTCCTTTCTTGAATATGGGCTTATATTATCTGTTCAATAGAAGATCCTCCTTTGTTATATGTTTATTTTTCAATTTTATGCATCTGTCTATAAACATTTTCTTTCCACATATATTAGCAGATGCACCATTAAGTTATTATTGGCATAAATATTAATAATTGTAAATTCACTACTAAACTGAAGTCATTCAATTTTTCTTTGTGAGTAAAATGTTTTTACTGCTGCTTAGTAACTGAGCTACATTAGAATGTAGCTGTGATCACCCAGAGTGCTGCAGAAATATTTGGGAGATTGAGCTCCATTCCTGAACTTTATCAGAAAGCAAGCAAAAGGACTGAGATATTATCTTTGGGTCAATGTGTTAACCTTCTCTCTAGAGATTTAGCTAAAATGGTCCCAAAGGTATTTCTAAATTGTACTTTGTTAAAAGTGATCCAGGCTGGTGTAGATTATTGTTATTGATTCCTTTAGTCCTGGAAAGGTCACATAATATGATGGTTAATACTATCATCAAGATGAGATGTAGAATAAGAGGAGATGTCATTTTTTTCAAGATGTCTGTAAAAAAATTTCAGATTATGTTTATTAAGTTGAGAATACACACCAAGTATGAGTAACAGCATTCTATAGGTGCAGATGGCGACTGCAGAGAATGAGAGTATGTTGAGTGCATCAGTCATCTCCTTCTGCTACCTGATTGCAGATAAGAGGTGAACAGCCAACTCAGGCTCCTGAAATGACTTCCATCATATTATGGACTGTATCCTCCAACTATAAGTAAAAATAAACCCTTCCTTAAGTTTCTTTTGTTACTTTTTAAACTACTTTCAGCTCTTCCTAAAAATGAGAGAAAATATTTAGGCAAATAGAGTATAGAAAAGCAAGGTTCCATTGCATGTTCTCAACATAAGAAATTTCCCACCTTGGTCCTCAATGGTAATGAAGCTGCAGTCATTGAGATTGTTTAAAGGTCACCTTGTGGTTGAGAGAATAAGATGAGAGGCCCTCTGGGAAGGTTGGTAAATCTGAAAGCAACTGAAAACAAGCGAATGCCTAAATAATTTTTTTCAGTGTATTCTGCAGACAGGAGTGATACCTTAATTTTCACAGAATGAAGCTACCAATTCTGTCTTTGCTTAGAGTTCTGTCTAAACTGGTATATATATCAGGAACAACTTATAATCACATTCCCACCTCTACCCCCACAAAAGCAAGAAAATTTCCCATATAGAGATCTAAGAATCTAAAAAAAAAGTAATGTCATATTACTTAAGCAATTCAAAATCTAGCACACAGCTGTGTTATATATCTAAATGTTAAAATAAGAACAAACATCCATATTAAACCCTGTTAAAATTTTAGATTTCTTATTGTGTTTAAAAAGGAAGTTGATTTCAGTAATTTATGTAGTACTATTCTGAAAACTGAAGCATAAAATCACAATTACAATTTTTATCAATTTTATCAATTTTACATATATGTTTAAATTTAGGAATATACTTATATAAACTTAGTGTTATATATGTGTATCTTTACATAATAAAAAAGTATTTACATCTGTCTATCTACACACATAGACACATAAATATATTGTATATATACATATATATTATATATATAATTAAAATTCCCTCAAATAGACATACAGTTAATGATACTATATGGCTACATATTTATTTGTATATTTAAATATCCTTTTATATTTTGAGTGTTTATCACAAAACTAGAAGTACTCTGGAATGAATAAAGAGTATATGCAACATAAAACATCATTGTGAAAGTAAATTTTGAGACTCTTTTCAGCCAGAAAATTGGCTAGATTTTCATTTTATTTTTACTATCAATAAGACCATTACACAGTTACATCAATACAGCATATGTTAATTACTTTCCAAAATATAATCTTTTAAAGATTGAATTTTTTTTTACTGGTGCATGCCCTACTCATTTTATAAACTATATTACACCACTGTGGCATGGGAAATAAAAGTAGAAATACAAAAATAATTCTCAAATTTGCATGCATGCACTTGAATGTAAAGTGGTAAAATATGGAAATAATTGATGATTAATTTTTATTTAATATACATTGTATACTTCACTAAATGGTATTTAATATCTAATAAAACTTTCACTATAATCATAGTGAAATAATAATTATAAAATTTATAAATTTTATAAATCTGCAGAGAAATATATGGCATAAATTTGTCTGACTTAAGAACTTATCTGGCAGAATTGTAATATGAACACTGACATTCTAACTAAATTAAAACATATACCCAGCTTTATACATTGTACCTTCTTTAATTGTCTTACAACTGTTTACCTTTTTTAAATTTATATTTGTAAATCTGTATTAGCCTTAATATCTTAATTTCTCAATCAATCTAATACTGTTGTAAGAAAAAATGTTTTAAAATTGTCTACTATTTTCTATAAACCTTTTCAGAAATAATGAAGTATAATAATAAGAATAAAAACTTCTCTTCATTTAAACATATTAATTATTATGATTGATGATACTACTCTTTTTCATCTTTGAGAGAAATTAATTAAATATGAAGTAAAAAATGCTCTATTAATATAATAATAAACAACCTCAAGCAATAGTCACACAAGATGCAGAAAATATCTCACTGTCTACATTCAAGAATGTGTGGTGTAATTAGAGAGAAAAAAATGATAGCAAACTTAGCTAGCAATGTTGCCTGCAATTTTAGAATATTATTCCCTGTGTGGTTCCATAGATATCTAGAAAATATAACCATGAATTCTACAAATAATAAGACAAATACAATGATATTTATATATACATGCCAACAAAATAGTAACTAAAAAGAAAATATCAAGATGAATCATAACTTTTATTATCCTCCCTAGAAACTCGCTCCAAAAACAAATGCTAAGTTTTTCAGACCTTTACTCTCTCCCTGGCCCACACTGTACTTGAAGCGTCCATATATTTCAAGTGACACATGAGACTTTATATGACACTCCTTTAAGTGATGGTCAAGTCACAGCTCTTAATGTGGACTTTGTTCTTCTTTGGATCTTATAAATGATATTCCATCCCTACTCTTTCCCCAGTGATGTCTCTAAATCCATTGAAAGACTTCTACCAATCACTCTTGTCATCATTAGTACTGAATAGATAAGGGCTTCATAGGAAGAATGAAACCAAAAGTGTTAGTAGCATCGACCTAGAGTCATATGTCAAAATAGATATGAACTAAGCCATGTGATTTGTGACAGGCATTGTCAGATTTCTGTCACTGAGAATTTACAATTAGCCACATGGAAACATAAGACCATTGTTCACTGCCTCACCCCACTCCGTCTCCTCTCAGCTCTCTCTTTCCCCTGATAATTCTCAATATAATTTGGAAGATAATATGTAATATTTATATTTACAAGAGACAAGAATTCCACATTGACATTATTGAAAGTAAAAGCTACAATTTCTTTTAAAATATTAGATGATAAATAGCACATGCATACATGTCACCAAACTTAATTTGTCCTAATGGATTATAATTATATGGATATATATTAAACAAGAAGTTTAGTACTCTAATTCCTCCAGAAATTGGCATAATCAACTGCTTGATTTGCAATTTAGAAGAATTTATTTTATTATTTTTTATTTGAAATAGTTATATTTTTAATGTCAACAATGAAGCCATTAACTTCCCTGTATGAACATTTACACAGTTAAAAAGTCACATTAAAATACTTTTAGCAGGCATCACTGTTTAAATCTTCTCTGGCATTTACCATGTAATAACAGCACGTTTCTGCCAAAACATTCATTTTTGCCTGTTCCTGAAAGCTATGCCCTTTAAAAATTTCACATCACTGTCTATATGAGCCACCTCCAAATTGTTCTTTCTGTATTCAACCCATTCAATAATTTTTCATTGAGTCCCTGGAATGATACATTTAAAATTGAAATATAACCCTGCCAAATGACTGATCCAAATTTTTCCCTGTTATCTTCAAACTTGATTTGGTGACTTAAAGAGAGAGATTTCACTGGATAAACATTTATTTATTCATGTATATATGTATATTTATGTCTAATTACCCATTGATTTATGCATCTCTCTATCATACATACATTATCTCCAACTGTCTGTCTATCATCTAATTTAGTGTGTGTGTGTGTGTGTGTGTGTGTGTGTGTGTGTGTGTGCATGTCTGTGTAAGTGGAGAGTAAATGTCAAGTTTGAGAGACTGAGAGACTTTCTTTCTCAATAGCTTCCTACCTTATTTCTTGAAATAGGGTCTCTACCAAGACTTGAAGCTTATCAAATCATTCAGCCTAGCTGGTCACAAAGCTCAAGGATCCTTATCTCTCCATTTCTCTAGCATTCAGGTTCTGAAAATCTGAACTCTGGTCTTTATACTTGTGTACCAAGCTCTTTACAGACTGAGACATCTGTGCAACCCTCATAAAACATTTAACATCTAAATTTCCAACATACTTCAATAAAGGATTGAAGATAGAAAGCTATTATTGAGATGCATAATCCAAAATGTTATTTTCCTAAAAAATCCTTCCAGGACAATTTATTCCACACACCACCACCAAATGTTTTGCCCATCTGCCCAAATTCTAATTTAAGGGTTAAAGTTCTTATTATTACTTTACTCTGCTTTTCTAGCTTTGTGTCTCTTGCTATAAATTTCATCATCCTCAAACCCTCATTTTGCTTATCAATAATACCTAACTGTTTGTAGAACACTGAGACTATAGGTATATTGTTTAATATGATAATATCTTCCTTAGACAGAGGTCAATAATAGGCTTGCTAATGTAATCTTATTGGAACACAACATATTCATTTTCTTACATACTGCTTAGGTCTACAATCTCAGTATAATGATAAAGATAAGTAGATATGATAGACACCATATGGTTGTTAAAGCCTAAAATATCACATATCTAGGCCTGACACATCTGCCAAATCCTCATATTCAATATAGTTTTTCTCTGTCAATGATCTACTCTGTTTATATTCATAATCTAGAAGTGTGGATGTTCTACAAAAAATTTTTCCACATAGCTTGCTGCATAATGAAATAACGTGTTACAACTAAACTAATAAGCCATTATTCTAAGCCTATGTTCTACCTAGATAAGTGGATATGTTCCTGAATTTAATTTTCCATTTACTTATTTTCTCTAGCACTCTGTTTGAGTGAAACTGAATATTTATAGAACAATTTCAGGTGATGATCATAACATTATGGACAGAATGAATGAAAGTTTAAAAGAGCTATATCAAAATTTAATAAGAGTTTGTCTCTACACTCTGATATTAGAGGAGAGCATTATAAAGAATATAGCTTTGATTTTGGATATCTTCTCTTCTAACATTAATCTAGGTTAGTCAGTTTTACACAGTAGCATGCAAATATGGTCATTTTCTCTCTGTCCTATTTATATGTTCTTAATTCCAGAAAATCAGAATATATACCATCTTAGTATATTAATTGTCAATATATTTTGAATATATTGGCTGATTACATTTTAATGTCATGCATCAAATATGTATTATGGTTTAATTTTTATATACTTGTGTTTAGACATATGTTTATTAAAATCATAATGACAAAGCATCTATACACACATATATATATTCTGCAAACTCTTGTTTTTTATTCTTGTTGTCTGTATGTTTATGGTGTCAGTACTGACTACACTGTATTCAGTAATAATTATTGGCTCACACCCAACAAAGGCTAATTCTCCCCATCTTAGCAGTCACTAGTTTACAGTTTACAGTAGTTCTTTGTTTAGCTAGAAAACCTCATAAGATTTTTTTCTCCTTCATTATTAGCATGTCAACAAATATTGTCACTGGTCAATTATTGTTTATGAAATCATTCCAATGAAAGACTGCTTATCAGTAGACATCTTGGCACTGTGACACAATTTATCCATCCTTCCTAGTTAGGTCATGAATTAATTCAATACCTTCACTCTGCTGGGCTTGTATAAATGCTAATTGCATTCTAAATTTTATCCTTGTACTCACAGACAAATGTGTCTATCACCACTTACAAAAATGTTTATCTTTACAACAAATAGAGGTCATCACAGAAATCCACAACTAGACAAAATGCAGAGGGGAACCAGGCCAGAGTGAATATTATTACATCACAGCTCTTCAAATTATGCAATTGTTATCTTCTTGTGAATCAAACTACCATTTATTCTCAATCTATAGCATTGATTAATGTCACCAGCATTTCATGCATAAAAAAATATATATTAAAGAAGGACCCAGGCTTTCTGACTACATATATCCCCAACAAAGAGGTGAAAAATGAAGGCTTTCTTTTTTTACAAATAAAGTCATATATTTTTATCTGTGTATACACGTGTTCAAATTCCGTTCCCTCTCCCACCCATACCAGACACTCTCTCTTCTCCACATCACTTTATCTCCTCCACAGAAATACTGGAAGTTTCAAGGTCCCAATGTGGCTTGGCTCAGTATCCACTCCATGCAGATCCGCTTGCTTCACTCCAACATCAAGACTGGGTCTATGGAGGGAGTGGGAGTCAAGGTGCCCCTCTAAGGTGTTTCAGATCCAAAGCTGTTCAGGGGTTGTGGCTTGCAGCTTGGCTATGCTTTGCTTTTTTCTTTTTTGTTTAGAGTTAAATAATGAGTGAGTACATCCCCTGCTTATCTTTATGGGTTTGAGATACCTCACACAGGAGGATAATCTCTAAATCCATCCATTTACCTGCAAATTTTAGGATATCATTTTTATCTTACTGCTGGGTAGTACTCCATTGTGTAGATGTACCACAGTTTCTTAATCCATTCTTCAGTTGAGTGGCATCTAGGTTCTTTCCAGGTTCTTGCTGTTACAAATAATGCTGCTATGAACATAGTTGAGCTAATGTCATTGGAGTGCGTCCGTGCATCTTTAGGGTATACACCAAGAAGTGATATTGCTGGACCCTTGGGGAGATTGATTCTCAGTTTTCTGAGAAACCATCATACTGCATTCCAGAGTGCCTGAACAAGCTTACACTCCCACCAACAATGGAGGAGTGTTCCCCTTGCTCCACAACCTCTCCAGCATAGGCTGTCATCTGTGACTTTTACCTTAGCTAATCTGACAGGTGTCAGGTGGTATCTCAAAGTTGTTTTGATTTTCATTTCTCTGATGGCTAAAGAAGTTGAGCACTTTTTCACGTGCCTTTCAGCCATTCTTAACTCTTCTGCTAAGAATTCCCTTTTTAATTCTGAACACATTTTTTTGATTGGTTTATTCAAGGTTTGGGGCTCTAGTTTCTTAAGTTCCTTATATATTTTAGAGATCAGTCCTCTATCACTTGTAGGGTTGGTGAAAATCTTTTCCCATTCTGTAGGCTGTTGTTCCGTCCTATTGACAATGTCCTTCGCTTTACAGAAGCTTCTCAGTTTCATGAGGTCCCACGTATTGACTTTTGCTCTTAGTGGCTGTGCCACTGGTGTTATATTTAGGAAGTGGTTGCCTGTGCCAATTCATTGGAAGATATTTCCCACTTTCTTTTCTATCAAGTACAGAGTGATTGGGTTTATGTTGAGGTCTTTGATTCACTTGGATTTGAGTTTTGTGCAGGGAGAGAGGCTTGGATCTTCTTTGAAGGCTTCAATAATCTTTATAAAGCTGTATTTGGTGTTGTTTCTATCTGTTTCCTGTTCATTGCTCTGTTCAGGTATTGTAGTTGTAGAATCACCAGTTTCTCCTGGTGTTGCCTTGTTGTTTTTTATATTATTATATGTATTTTTGCACTGATGTCTGCCCATGGCTTCAGTGGTTTACAATTAGGCAGCTCCTAGTCAGTTGTGCCATGTGGGCTTGCGTGTCTCCTGTCTCCTTTGAGCAAGGGGTCTTTTCATTCCCAGACTCTGCTCTGGACAGGTATCTGAATTTCAAATCCTCAGTCCTTCCCTGATGATTCAGTTTGCCCTGGAGGTGGGGCCCAACTGTGCAAGTTCCCCTCTTTTAGGTGTGGCTGGAGAAGCCTCTCACAGCCAAACCATAGCTTCTGTCTGCTAGCGAGAGCTGAGATCAGAGTCTAGGGGTTGACCTTGATCCCGGAGAGCAAGTCCTGTAGGGTTATAGGTCGGTTTAGGTAATTAATCTTACCTTCATTTAATTTTGGTACACAGTACCTGGCCAAAAAGCAGCCCATTTCTTCTAGGTTTTCCATTTTTGTGGAGTATAGATTTTCTAATTATGACTTCTTAATCCTCTGGATTTCCTGGGACTCTGTTTTTAGTGCCCATTTTCATTTCTAATTTTGTCAATTTAGATACTTTCTCTCTGCTTTTTTGTTAGTTTGGACAAGGGTTTATCTACCTTGTTGACTTTCTCAAAGAACCAACTCTTTGATTCATTGATTCTTTGTATTGCTCTTTTTGTTTCAATTGTATTGATTTCAGCTCTAAGTTTGGTTATTTCCTGCTGTCTACTCCTTCTATGTAAGTTTGTTCCTAATTGTTCTAAGGCTTTCAGCTGTGCTGTTAGTTCTCTAGTATGGGATTTCTCTAGGTTTTCCATTTAGGCATCTAGGGCTATGAATTTTCTTCTTACGACTGTTTTCATGGTGTCCCAAAAGTTGAGGTATGTTGTGGATTTTTTTTTCATTAAATTCTGCAAAGACTTTGATTTCTTTCTTAATTTCTTTTTTGACCCAGAGATGATTTAGTTGAGTGATGTTTAGTTTCCTTGAGTTGTTAGTCTTTCTGTCATTTTTGATATTTCTGAACTCTAATTTTAGTCTCTGGTGGTCCGACATGATACAAGGGATTATTTCCTTTTTTTATATATTGATATTTGCTTTATGACCACTTATATGGTCAATTTTAGAGTAAGTTCCATGTGGTGCTGAGAAATATGTATATTCTTTTGCATTTGGGTGGAAGCTTCTGTAAATATTTACTAAATCCATTTGCATCATAACCTCTGTTAGACTCCTTATTTCACAGTTGAGTCTCTGTTTGGGTGACCTATCCAAGGATGAAAATGGGGTATTGAAGTCTCCCACTATTAGTGTGTGAGATTCGATGTGGGATTTGAGCTTTAGCAGTGTTTCTTTTACATAGATAATTATCTTTATATTTGGGGTATAAATATTCATGATTGAAATGTCATCTTGATAAAAACTTTTCAATTCATGTCTGATTTTACAGCTCATTTCTATTTCATAAATCTCCCTGCCAGTGATCAACACTGTAGCCTTTACTACATAGAAACACTTCAATAGGTAATGTGCTGGTGGCCATGTCAGAAGAACAGCATGTAGCAATTCAATGTCAGGTGTTAACCCTCCAGTTGAAAAATCCCTGAAGGGAAAATCTCAGACAGGAAAGCCTCTCATACCATAGACTCCAGAATGTCTTTTCCTCCTTTTGCTGTGCTTTCACATGTTTGGTACTAACATATTTCTCTAATATCTGACATGATGTGAATATGTGTGAGGGGATCCCCACTGCCTATAATGTAGTGTGTTTATCTCATGAAAACATTTTTCTACTGGTTATTTTTACCTGTGAATTTTTATGATGAGTTCCTGCTGAACTGTACTGTCTAAATTATTAATAATAATGTTTGTCTAAACATGTTTTGATAATTAAAAATATGAACAAGGAAATTTCATGCAGCTATAATCAAGTGAGTTCCTATTGAGAAACAGTATAGACTGTGGCTTGAATTAATGATTAAGAAAAATAATTGAGTACCAGTAGCCCAGCTATAGCTATAACTCTTATAACATTAGTGTTTAGAGATGTCTTCCTGCATGTTGGAGTGTGTCACAGCTGAAACAAAGCTTTGAAAAATAACTTAATGTTAGGCTAAGCTTTTTTTTTTCAAATAGATTTCAGGAATAAAAAATAAAAACAAAAACAAAGCAAAACAAATAAGATAATCTAAAGTTTTAGAACGTCACATAGTTTAATTGGAAATTCATTAAGATCAAGGAGTAAGAACAAAGCAGCTCAATTATCAGTAACTGGCACACCTTTCTTGCTAAGATTAGTTAATGACAAAAAGGGAGGATTAACTAATTAACTCCTTTACACATTTCTGCCTTAAATATCCTGATATATCTGATATATATGTATATATATATATATTTATACCTATTGATGAGTGGGTATGCATTCTAAAGGTTTAAAATAGAGCTGATTAATTTTTGCATGTATAAAAGTTTAGATTTGTGATTTTTCTAAGGTTTATTATGAAATTACCTTTCTTTTTAAATTATGAATAAAGAAGTCACATTTACTATCCCTGTATATTCTTTTTTATTGCAATTAATAGGTATTTATTCTTGGGAGAATTACTATCATTATAGAGCAAGGAAAATTAGCAAGAAAATAACTTGCAGAGAAACTTTGGTTACTGATAACATGATAATTTCCTTCCACACATATTTTTGTTACCATCCCTTAAGCAGAGTCAGTGACAAAGAGGTTATTCTTAGGAAGGTAAAGGAAGGCCTTTCATATGTTTAAAACAATTTAGCTGATGTTAATCTTGCTGTTCCCCACCTCAGAGAATTCTGAGGTCCTTAGGCTGCGTGAAGTTCTTCAGGTAGAGAGAAGGGACATTCTGCCATTGCAAAGCAGGTGGAAGTTTCTAAGTGAGAGGTCTGCAGCCTGTGGGAGTGAGTTATATGTGCGCATTGAAATAACACTATTCTGCCAAGAAGCACAAAGTATTTCATCTATATGAAGGGAGTCAGATGTCAAGAAATGCTTTGTTGCAGATGGCTATATGCGCAGCCCTCTCATCTTCCATTTCTTTTCCTTCTTTATTTTGTATTTATCAAAAAACAGTAAAAAGAATTTAAAAATGCGGAAGAATTAACAATAACTATACAGAGGATAAGAATGATAAGCATGGCTTATCAAGGGTGGAAATGCAAATAAGATTGCTACACATATGTTTTCTTTGTGTTCAGCTTTCCCTCTGAATTTTTTTTTTCCATCCCTGTATATCCTTATTCAAGGTCTCTTCCCCCTCCCACCACATCTGGTCAATTTTTCTTCTCTGCAACTCCCCATCCCCTCCCTTGGCAGGGAACAGACAGTACTATGGGATGAATCGCTTCGAACTGAATCACAGAAAAGGCAGGTGACAGTGCTGTGGCTGGACTCTGCATGAGAAGAGAGGACATCAAAACACTGCCCCCTATAACCCTGTATATTCTTAATCAAGGTCCCTTCCCCTTCCCACCAAATCAGGTCATTCTTTCATCGCCACATATCCCAATCTCCAATCTCCCACCCCGGCAGGAGATCCTAAGGTCCCAAGGTGCCAATATTGCTTAGTTCAGCCCCCACTCCTGGCAAATCCACTTTTCTTCCCCCAAAATCAAACTGAGTCAGGTGTTCCTCTGGGGGGAGTGGGATCCAAGGGGTCAGTTCAAGGTGTTTCCAATCCCAAGCTGTTCAGTGGTTGTGGTTTGCAACTTGGGCATGCTTTGCTTTTTTTGTTTTGTTTTGTTTTGCTTAGAGTCCACTAATGAGTGAGTACATCCCCTGCTTTTCTTTCTTGGTTTGTGATACCTCACTCAGGAGGATATTCTCCAAATCCATCCATTTGCCTGTGAATTTTAGGATATCATTTTTTCTCACTGCTGAGTAGTACTCCATTGTGTAGATGTACCACAGTTTGTTAATCCATTCTTCAGTTGAGGGGCATCTAGATTGTTACCAGGTTCTTGCTATTACAAATAATGCTGCTATGAACATAGTTGAGCAAATGCCATTGGAGTATGACTGTGAATCTTTAGGGTATACACCCAGAAGTGGTATTCCTGGGTCCTTGGGGAGAATGATTCTCAGTTTTCTAAGAAACCATCATACTGCATTCCAGAGTGTCTGAACAAGCTTATACTCCCACCAACAATAGAGGAGTATTCCCCTTGCTCCACAACCTCTCCAGCATAGGCTGCCATCTGTGCCTTTTATCTTAACCAATCTGACAGGTGTCAGGTGGTATCTCAAAATTGTTTTGATTTGCATTTCTCTGATGGCTAAAGATGATGAGCGCTTTTTCAAGTGCTTTTCAGCCATTCATAATTCTTCTGCTGAGAATTCCCTTTTTAATTCTGAACCCCATTTTTTGTTTGGGTTATTCAAGGTTTGGGGCTCTAGGTTCTTGAGTTCTTTATATATCTTAGAGTTCAATCCTCTATCACTTGTAGGGTTAGTGAAAATCTTTTTCCATTCTGTAGGCTGTCTTTTAGTCCTTTTGACAGTGCCCTTGGCTTTACAGAAGCTTCTCAGCTTCAGGAGATCCCACTAATTGATTGTTGATCTAAGTGTCTACTTAGATCACTAAGTTATATTTAGTGTTATATTTAGGAAGTGGTTGCCTGTGCCAATTCATAGACGTGTATTTCACACTTTTATTTCTAACAAGTTCAAAGTGGCTGGGTTTATGTTGAGGTCTTTGCTCCAATTGGATATGAATTTCCTGCAGGGTGACAGGCCTGGATCTATTTGCCTTTTCTACACACTACCATCCAGCTATGCCAACTGTAAGTAAAAGAATATCTTGTTGTTTACACACTTTTGGTTGGTTGAAACCAACATGTTGCTTGAAAATGAATGTATGTGTGTTCTTGGGATAATTTAGCTTGTACCGTTAGTATGCATAATGTTTAATTGTGTAAGGGATAAAGAAAACATGCTGTATTTTATTTGTATTTACTGTAACCATTCACTTGAGAAACAAATTGTAACCACATTGTAATTTTTATACTGTCTGAAAGATTTTTCTGAGGTCTATATGGTGTATGGAAAAGTATA
Organism: Sigmodon hispidus; assembly: GCA_004025045.1. Lineage (NCBI taxonomy): Eukaryota > Metazoa > Chordata > Mammalia > Rodentia > Cricetidae > Sigmodon > Sigmodon hispidus. The sequence continues at coordinate 21,515 of PVIH01010919.1, forward strand.
AAGAGTGAGTTAAAATGACTTAGAAGGAAGACATTAAGAATGAGAGAGTAAGAAAGTAATCATTGAGAATGAGAGCATTGAGAGGAGAATATCAAGAGAGAAAGAGAAAGAAAACATTAAGAGAAACAGAACGGCATTTCTGGATGGAGACAGAAAAGAACATATATATCACAAAATGAAGAAAAGAAGAATAAAGAAGGAAATAATGAAAAGGGTGTGAGTCTCTTTTTGCTTAACTCTCTCAGATAAACAAGTCATAGTACACAACAACTCCGTGGATTCCCTTTGAGCCATGCGCTGGTGTCCATCCCTCCCCTTCCCTGTGACAGGAAAACTAGTGGTGATTGTATCCTTCCTTCACTTGGGTCACAAATGTGAAAATGTCAAAAGTCCCATTGTCTTGGTTTCTCAATCATTATCTGTAGTCTTTAATGGGAGCAAGATATATTATAATTTTCAGTGGATTGATGATATTTGGGAAAAGGGAATTTAAGCAAACAGAATTAAAACTGGAGAAAAAATATAAAAGACCATGGATTTCTGAGAATCCAGAATGATTAAAATTTTGGAATAGGAATATAAATAAAAAAATAAAGAGAGACATTGGGAATAAAAATAAGTCCAGATAATTTTTAATGTTTTCACATGGGCCAACAAATTTACTTTATTAAATCCAACTCATATATATGTATATACATATATATATACATATATATATATGTATATATATATGTGAAGTATTTTAACATCATTTTCCCCCACTGTCTGTAGTTGTGCCTGCCTTGAAATCCATTACTCAGAAGTCATTGACTGATCTCTGATAGTTCTAATATAGGCCAAACAGGAGTACATAGTGAAAACTTGCACCAAAACATTAAGTTAAAACACAAGCTTTATACTTACTCTAAGCAAATCTGCAAAGCATTATGTTTATTCAGAGGAGAAAAGAGTAGGGAGAAACATTTATTGTCTAAAAGGTTAATTGAAACAAAGGGCAGGAGTTGAAGGGATGGCTCAGTAAGGAATGTCTAGCCATATAAGTCTAGAAATGACTTTAGAGCCACATAAACATTAGAAACATTTATAATATTAAAGTAAGTCTAGTAGTATATTTCTCTAACCCCATCTCTTGTGTAGAGGTATAAGAATAGACAGATTTCTGAAGCTTTCTGGGCAGACAATCTAACTAAACTTTGGGTTTCATGAAATACCCTATTTTTTATAAAAGGCTGTTGTCTAGTATGGGCACTGTCATCCTGTAATAAGTTAACTCAGTGTGTGTGTGTGTGTGTGTGTGTGTGAGAGAGAGAGAGAGAGAGAGAGAGAGAGAGAGAGAGAGAAAGAGAGAAAGAGAGAGAAAGTTAGAGAGAGAACTAATATAGTACTAAGATTTCATAATGTATCTTTCAGTTCTGATCAAATGCAATAAACTCAAAGACTCATAACTGGCTTTGATGCAGAGTATTAAACTGTGGAATGCTCAACCACAAATGGCATTTGTATTATGCCTCTTCTCTTAGGACTCATGCACCATTACAGAAAAGAGGGGTGGCTAACTGTAAAAGACATAGGTGATGGA
>PVIH01010919.1:23193-72273 GCA_004025045.1 Sigmodon hispidus
AAAAAAAAAAAAAAAAAAAAAAAAAAAAAAAAAAAAAAAAAAAAAAAAAAAAAAAAAAAAAAAAAAAAAAAAAAAAAAAAAAAAAAAAAAAAAAAAAAAAAAAAAAAAAAAAAAAAAAAAAAAAAAAAAAAAAAAAAAAAAAAAAAAAAAAAAAAAAAAAAAAAAAAAAAAAAAAAAAAAAAAAAAAAAAAAAAGAGCTCTCTGGACACATTATGGGGGCTTCACATATGAGTTCATAGCAGGTATGACAGCATGTACCATACACACAACCTGCACAAGATAAAGCCAGCCAAAATCCCTTCGTAGAGAAGGGAGGCAGGTAAGAAGTCCCATCTAGGAAGAGTTTTGTGGGTCACTTATGTATACAATCAAACTCTTCCAAGGAAATACTATAGCTGATAAAAAACCTTCAGCAATGTAGCAGGATACAAGATTAACTCAAAGAAAAGAGTAGCCCTTCTATACACTAAAGATAGAAGAGCTGAAAAAGAAATAAGGGAAACATTACCTTTTATAATGGCTGCAAATAGTGTTAAATACCTTGGCATAACTACAACCAAAAAAGTAACAGACCTATTTGACAAAAATTTTCAATCACTGAAGAAAGAAATTGAAGAGGATATCAGAAAATGGAAAAACTCTCCCATGTTCCTGGATTGGTAGGATCAACATAGTAAAGATGGCAATTCTACCAAAGGCACTCTACAGATTCAATGCATTGCCCATCAAAATCCCAACACAATATTTCTTGGACCTTGAAAGAACAATATTAAATTTCATTTGGAATAACAGGAAAGCCAGGATTTCCAAAACAATTTTACTCAACAAAAGAACCTCAGGAGGTATCACCATCCCTGACTTCAAGCTACACTATAGAGCTACAGTAATAAAAAAACGTTCTGGTTCTGGCATAAAAACAAACCTGTAGACCAATGGAATAGAATTGAGGATCCAAACATTAACCTAAAAACCTATGAACACCTGATCTTTGACAAAGAGGCCCAAAACATTCAATGGAGAAAAGATAGTATATTTAACAAAATGTGTTGGCATAGCTGGATGGAAGTGTGTAGAAAAATGCAAATAGATCCAAGCCTGTCACCCTGCACAAAACTCAAATCCAAGTGGATCAAAGACCTCAACTTAAACCCAGCCACTTTAACTTGATAGAAAAGAAAGTGGGAAATACACTTCTAAGAACTGGCACAGGTGACCACTTCCTAAAAATAACACCAGTGGCACAGACACTAAGGCCAACAATCAATAAATGGGATCTCCTAAAGCTGGGAAGCTTCTGCAAAGCCAAGGACACTGTCAATAGGACAATACTACAGCCTACAGAATGGAAAAAGATTTTCACCAACCCTTCAAGTGAAAGAGGACTGATCTCTAAGATATATAAAGAGCTCAAGAATCTAGAGCCGCAAACCTTGAATAACCCAATCAAAAAATGGGGTACAGATCTAAAAAGGGATTTCTCAGCAGAGGAATTACAAATGGCTGAAAGGCACTTGAAAAAGTGCTCATCATCTTTAGCCATCAGAGAAATGCAAATCAAAACAACTTTGAGATACCACCTAACACCTGTTAGATTGGCTAAGATAAAAGGCACAGATGACAGCCTATGTTGGAGAGGATGTGAATCAACGGGAAACTACTCCATTGTTGGTAGGAGTGTCACCTTGTTCAGCCTCTTTGGAATGCAATATGATGGTTTCTCAGAAAATTGAGAATCAATCTCCCCACGGACCCAGCAATACCACTTCTGGGTGTGTACCCTAAAGATACACAGTCTCACTTGAAAGTTATTAGCTCAGCTATGTTCATAGCAGCATTATTTGTAATAGCAAGAACCTGGAAACAACCTAGATGTCCCTCAACTGAAGAATGGATTAACAAACTGTGGTACATCTACACAATGGAATGCTACTCAGCAGTGAGAAAAAATGATGTCTTAAAATTTGCAGGCAAATGGATGGATTTGGATAATATCCTACTAAGTGAGGTATCACAAACCCAGAAAGATAAGCAGGGGATGTACTCACTCATTAGTGGTCTCTAAACAATCTAACAAGAAAAAATCTAAGCTTGCCCAAGCTGCAAATCACCACCACTAAACAGCTTGAGATGAGAAACATCCTGGACTGACCCTTCGGACCCCACTACACCTATAGGAACACCTGACTCACTCTTGAGGGAGTGGGGACAAAACTGGAAATGCCAAGAGTGGAGACTGAACTAAGCTTTATTGGATCAGTGGGACCATGGGACTGTCTGCAGCCTGTCCAGGGAGGGGATGGGGAGTTGTGGAAAAAGAAAAAAATGACTTGATGTGGCGGGAGGGGGAAGAGACCTTGAATGGTGATATACAGGAATAGGAAAAAAATCCAGAGGGAAAGCTTAACACAAAGTAAATTTATGTGTAGCAAATTATTTGCATTATCACCCTTGATAAGTCATGCTTATGATTTTTTATTTTCTTTATAGTTATTGTTAATTAATCAGCATTTTAAATTCAATTTACTGTTTTTCTTGATAAATACAAAATAAAAACAAACAAACAAACAAACAAAAAATCAAAAAGAAGTCCCATCTCCACCTGAGGTACTGTGGAAATAGATAGCTGCAGGGAGAAGAGAGGAGGAGATTCTGTTTTCTTTAAGCTTATTCTTTCCGATATGCTGATCATGGTCCAATGGAAGGCCACACACTCATGCACATATGAGCAATGTAAATTGGATTAAATAGGTCTTCCCAAAGATTGGGGTGAGCACAAGCTTACAGGAATAAGAAAGGAATGGTTCTTGGAGGCAAATATTATCAAAATATTACAAAAAAAATTTTTCAAAGTATTAATAACATGTCTATGTTAATGGCAGTGAAGAGTGATAGAGTGATCATGGAAATACACTAAGTCACCTCCAGCCTCCAAATATATCACATATATTTGCATTTTTACCTGAATATATGCTTTCATACATATACTGGCACATACAGAATTCATTACACCTTACATAATAAACACAATATAACGTTAGCATATACACATTAATGTAAGGAATATTCTTCAAATAATTTTATGAACTTCAATGTTAGCATCAACATGAGGATGCAGATGCTTGCTTCAGAGAGTTGTTTATAACTCTGGTGGTAACGCTAAGAACACTGCCAATAAAGCCAATGAGGAAGATATTGATGGTGACCTGGCAACAAATCATTACTATGAATATCTGGAGATTGGCTAGCAGACACCCAAAAGGGGAAATGTCTGTGTGCTTTTAATTACCTATTTAAAAAATATGAACTCAGTAGCTTTTAAATGGATATTAAAGGAAGTCTCATTATGCAAAGAGCAGATTTTTATAACTCTAGAGAGAAAATGCCAAACAGTATAAAAATCTGGAAGGATGGTTGAATAGCATTATCAGTTTCCAAAGATAAAACAGGAAATCCTAAGAATAAAGTGGTGTCCATTTTTATTCTGCATTCTCCAGTAGTAATATTGAATATCTAAGCAATGACAAAAAGTAGGGTTGGGAAGTATTACTTCACCCCAAATGACAGCAAAGTCCCCCAAAAATGTATTCAGAAAAAAATGATCAAATATGGATAAGAAATAAATGGAATTTCCAATGAAGGATAAAAAAATAAATAAACAGAACATAGTTGAAGCAACAATATTATTGATTTTAGTTACCAGAGCTGAAACAGCAACACACCCTGACAGAAGCAGCATCCACATAATAAACTGGGCTGTCTGGAGAAATTTACCTACAACTCCAGTTTTGAAGATTCAGAACTTCTGACCTCCAACCTACTGACTCCCATGTATGCACAGATGTATATGCGAGCACATAGACACATAGAACCAAATAAGTACTTTTGAATGCAGTTTTATTGTATCCTTTGTATTCTTCTAATTATTTTTTTTCTTTTTTATCTACAACATTTTTATAATGCCACTTCGTATAAAAAGCTGTTTGTAACATATATATATATATATATATATATATATATATATATATATAAAGCCATCCATCCTTTCATAGCTACAATGAGCTCTCTGTCCTTGGTCCATGCTCCTCATTTTCTCTCAGTCTTTGCTGTCTGGATTTCTTGAGGAGAGAAGCCTGTTCCAACATTGCTTCTTCACCAATATGCCCTGTTTCATCTCAGGTTCAGTGAAATCAGGACAACTGTTCAGAGACTGTTCTTTCTGAAGCCATGACCCAAAGTGTATTTCCCACTTTTTATTTTTTTTTTCTGGTACTGGTAGCAATGACATTAACCTAGCTAAAAGAGGTACAAATTATGAATTAAACATTTGTAAACTGAATATCTGAATAGTTTTTTTAAAGGTACCCAAAATCACATAGAAATATAAAAAAGTTTTAATGCTCACATAGTTTACCGCTCATCCCCAAAATGCTACAAACAATAAAACAGCCCTGAATATTGTAGTAGAGAGAAACATATCAAGATTTCTACAAGGTATGTTTCATAATTGATGTATTGGACCGATGGGATTCACATCCTGTATAATCCTCCATACTTGAGTATGAATAAGCTTATTGGTTCACATCTAAGAATAAATTAGAGTTGAACTATGAAATATCATTTTAAAATTGGGGTTATCACAGCAGAACTTGTTATCCATAATTTCCTTTCTTTTCATTCTCTTTGGTTAATGTGGTTAAAACCAATTGCCAGGAATGAGAAATTCTGAAAGAAGTCCTCATATCAAGTATGAAAATAGTCTGTGGCTTGACAATACCAGTGTCGTGTGACTGTTTCCCTCTGCTGTATGTGAGTATGAAGGTGGCTGAAGTATAGTAAGATGGCTATGATTTCATCGACAACTTTCAAACACAGACTTCCAGTTAAGGTGCTTTCAGATCCCACAGTCTCAAGAAATTAAAAGACAATACAAATTTTAAAAGCTCCACCTTACAGTAACATGCTAACTGTAAAAAATGACTAGTGAAAAAAGATATTACATGTGGTATAGTTGGAGTAGTATCTGAAATTAATATACAAACCAAGCAAGAAACTGCAACAACTATCAATAATTCAACATGGGCAAGAGTACTGAAATAAATGTACTGTAACTACTCAGTCCTGTATCAATACATTCACAAGAGAAAATGGCTGGAGAATTAATCCAAATGCAGGGCTTAAAAAATACACTCACATATTGACAAAAACAACATACTAAAATAAAATAACCAATTTTATTTAATATTAACCCAAACTTTTAAAATAGGAGGATTTAGATATCATAGTCTGACAAAAAAATATACTCATGTGAGAGAAATAATTCTTAAAAAACAAACAAACAAAAAAAGAAAAACTGAGTCAATATTAGGAATGACAACTCAGGGCTGGAGAGATGGTTCAGGAATTAAGAACACTGGCTGGTCTTCCAGAGGACGCAAGTGCAATTCCCAGCACTCATATGGAAGGTCACAACTGTCTGTAAATCCAGTTCCAGGGGCTTTGACACTTTTACACCATTGCACATGCAATAAAGTTAAATAAAATTAAAGAAACATACAAAAGAAATGACAAGCTGACTGTAGGCTCACATTGCCAGATCATCTGCTAAGGAGAAGAGAACTATTTTTGGATCTTCCAGTGAAAATATAATTGTGTAGTTTAGTATGTAATCCAACATAGTTGTAAGATGAAAGTGATATAGCTCCTATTCTTCAGCATTTCTGAATACTGAGTTCATAAAAATGATTTGATAATTATAAATTGGAAGCTGGTGAGGCAGAGGGATATCTACCAAGGACAAAGTGGTGAGGCAGCCCAACTTTGCAAAGAAACACTGAAAATTCTTATCATTTCAAAATGTGGCATACTTAATGTGTGTTAGTATATTTAATTTTAAAATGTTTACATATACTTGAAATAACAGAGAAAGAATAGAGGATCTTAAGAATTCTAATCAGCACAGCCATTTTAATGTGGAAATAAGCTGATCTCATAATGTTTTGGTAAAACATGAAATAACGGACTAGCTTTTTTAAATGTATTGAAGATAGTCTTCTTTTCTAAAATAACAGTAATGTAAAAACCTGTTCATCACATCTGGTAGCTATTATTTTTTTTCAGAATCAAGTTGAAACTGACAGGGATCTTTTACAGAACATCTACATAATCTGTTATTGAGTGTCTATGAAAGATTATTTTCCTGACTGTAGTGTATTCCCTTAAACATACAATGTTTATTAATTTTCACTGTTATTTCTGCTAGATCCAAGAATACACTAAGTTAAATATACATCAGTTTTAAATTAAATATCATCTATTAATTTATGTATATCAATTTTTACAAACCTAAATGTAGTGGGCTGGGTTTATATTATAAAACTGATACTAAACAAAGTCTCCTCTTTTATTCTTTCCATGCTTCTTTTTTCGTTTCAATTTTTCTTGCTTTGCATATATCTCAGATGCCATTGAAAAGATACTTATAATTCAGATTCCCATGTTCTCTATAAATAAGAAATTTCAATTAGTTAATTTAATTAATTTTAATTTTATTAATTTTGGTACTAATTATTCACTTTGCTTGGAAGCTTTTCTTTGTGTTAGGGAGAACAAACAAATACCACTGAATTGTGAATAATGGATTTCATTTCGCTTTTTATATTTTTTATTATAAGTAAAGTCTCATATATTATCCATGCATCTCCTTGAAGTGAGTTTGAACAAGGGGAGTTTCAATGAAATGAATTACTATTCTTAAATGAAATTTTTTGAATAGTAATATACATATTCAAGAAAAAACACTGAACTTTTTTGAATTCAAGCTTTCTGTACATGTAGGTTAAATTAATTAGTTCAAACACAAGCTTCATTTCTGGGACAAAAAATATGTGTCAGGTGAGAGTGGTATCTATGTAATAATTATCTTTTTAAAATTAGAAAACATAGTTATGAATGAGGATTTGTTATTTAGTATTAAGTATGAAGCAAACCTAAGAAGATCTCTAATATAGCTAAACTTTCATATTTACAGTTTGAGCCAATTTTTTAAAAATCAGGCAAACTGCCAAAAAAATATTTCATAACCTGCTCATTAAAATAAATATTATTGTTTTAGTCAGCATTTTATTTAGAGAGATTCTGCCTAGAATGTCTTTCTGATGTTACCAATAGCACTGACCTATTCCTGTGTCTTTAATATTAATATTTTATGTGTCTTCCATGCAATTTCTGACATGACATATTTAAAGTTAGGAAAGTCACCATCATCCTTAGCCAATTCCAATTTGCATACTAAATGTAGATTTTCCTCATGAAGTACATCACCAACATAAATTTGAAAACTTGAGAATCATGAAAAACATGTTTACCCAACTCACTTCAACAAAGAGACAACATTTACCAGGCAAAGAAATACCTTGAACAAAGTTAATGTGGTATGGAAACTGCTGTGCCTGGATTTTGCTGTTGATGATGACATTAATATTAAAAAAACACATAGTAAATAATAAAAATATTATATGATACATATTTCCCTGTGATGTTGATATTCAAATACTGCTAAAACACAGTATATTCTTGTATTATAAGACAATAGCTACGACAAAATCACTGGGTAGGCATGACACACATAAACCTGAACAACCAGCTGAATTGAGTGAACAAATTTTTCTAAATATGGAATAGCTAACTCAATTTTTTTCAAAAGAAATACATGTTTAGTAATTATATTAGCTGGCCTTAATCAGTTTTCAAATTCAAAGACAATGATAGTTTTGATGACACAGGAAATTGAAATACATCTTCCTGGAATCCACATCACATCAGATTTTACTTTCCTTAACTTTGCTTGGATCTGAGAAAATGACCTAATTCAGTACACACACACACACACACACACACACACACACACACACACACACACACACACACACGCACACACACGAACATATATATGATAGAAAAAAAGGAGGAAGAATGATGAAAAAAATAACAATACTATTCGACTATGTGTCGCAGGGTATTATACCTGAGCATTTTTGGAGGGAGAGGTGAGAAGGCTGTGCAGAGTCAAAGGGCACAGACACTGTAAGTCACATGAAAAGTAGACACGGACTCCTTTGAAACAGCAGTCCCACAAATGAGACACACCTACATCACCACCAACCGCCCTCCACCCGAGTTCCTATTGGCTGTGGGAGACTTGCTAGCTGTGCTGTCTCTCCAGTATCTTGTCTCCCAATCAGCAGGTGCAGCAGCAGACTCCAAACTGACTCAGCAGGAAGCAGCTAGTGCACATTACCCAGAAAGAGGCAACTGCAGGCTTCATCAGGCTAGGCTGGCTGCATTCTGCTACAACAACTCATTTGCAAATCCGTGTAAGTCATTTACAGAATTTTAAATCATATAATAAATCAAATGTGATTTTATGAATGGATTATTAAGTGGAATATCTACATATTACCATTCCCACAGGCCCAAACTTATGTATGTATGTATGTGTGTACATATATATATATGCATACTAATAGAGGTATAAAATTGTTTTCTAACAGTCAGGAAAAGATAAGCAAAGAAATAATTCAATCTCAACTTATGAAAAAGCATATGCTGAAAAAAAAAACTGTAGAATTCCTGGACATCAGCTGAATACAGAATAATTTTGTCAGTAAAATTTTGGGTAATATATATTATTTATTTACAGAAAATTTATATTACACAGCTGCCCTGTGTTTAAATTTTTACATTTATAAAGTTAGCTTTCAAAGCGGTTCTTATTTTTCTCCATTAATTTTAAGGATGTAGGTTAAAGGTCTTAGGAAAAGCTCAGCAGTAGACCGTATCTTACATATTCAAGGCTCTGTGCTGAAATCTCACCACCACAGAGGGAAAATTTTGAAGACTAAAGCATCATCTCACAGCATTAATTTGGAAAGGAAAACAAGTCTTGTCTTCTAAGAGGAAATAATATTACATTTGTCCAGTAATAACTCATTTTACCATGATAACTAATAGTAAGAGCTAGCTAGCTAGCAGCCATTAAAGTCAGACACACTGCTACTTTTAGGGTTGATTTGAACTGTCATTTTAAATCACATAAATGGAACTATTTCATCAATTCACAACTGACTTTGATACTTTTGTTTAAAGAAATTTGATTTTATATATGTAAGTATAAATATATACATATGTGTGTATGGATATTCATACTATGTATATATAAATATCTATGAATATCAATCAAAACTTAGAAAGATAATACCATTTCTTCTAACTAAAATTGTAAGAAAAAAATTTTTGAAAGAGTTTCTTAACATGGCTTGGTTAGGTATTGCAGGATTACTCTGGACACTTTTAACATTTAGTTAACTGAAATAGTCCTTTCCTTCTGTTGCCAATGCAATCATTATGTGGCTGCTAAGCAAGTCACTATGCCATTTCTATAATATGTTGTTTATACAATTAACATATTGCTATATTTCTCTGCATACCTTATTTTTGATAGTGACTATATATTATAAAGAACAGAAGAGAAAAAGTTGAAATTACAGTTAATGTTTGGCTGAAAGAAGATATCCTGGATTGCAAAGTGCTAAAACATCTAAGTCAAGATCACTTCATAAATTATTTTGACTTTTTTTTTATCAGAATTTCGGGGCTGAAAAAAATACAAAACCTTTTTTAAAACCAAAACACCCAGATTTTCTTAATGTTTCCTATTTACCAATCCGTCTCTCCAAAGAAAAGTCTATAGTCGCCTTACTTATAACAGACATACACACATGTACACATACATACACATTCACAATGACAACATGTTTCCTTCAAATGTAATACTGACCAGTGACAATGCTACTACCAACACTAGAATAACCTTCCATTTATATTCTAAATGATTAAGGATTTCTGAAGTAAAGCTTCAGTCATATAAAAAACTAAAAACTTAGTAATGCCTTGTCTTTCCCTGTACTTTTCTTTTTTTCATTTAAATTAGTTTCTTGGGAATTTCATATATTTCATTTTTATCATAATCATAGTCTTCCCAGAAGTCCATATCTGTTTCTATACATATCCAACTTTATTTACTTTTTTATGTTTTTCTAAATAAATCACATACAACTTTGCTGTCAATATAATTTTGTTCCTGTGCCCTTTCAACAGAGCATGGATGACACACTAGTTAACACAAGATTATTGAAAACTGGCCCTTCTTCTATTCACTATCATTGAAATAGTGCTCCTTAGCTACAGGTTGGACTTTTTGCCCACCTTTCTCTATATGCTGAAATTATTTCAGATTTGAGTTTATGCTGACTTCCACTACTGCACAACTGTGACCAGATATCATGGTTTACTTACATTCATCCACTGCTTCTTTCTTTTTCTCTTCTGATTTTTCTTTTTTCATCCTCTACTCTCTTTCCCTTCTTCCTCCTGCCTCCACTTAATCTAGCTTTCCCACTCAAATCTGCAAGTGAATCTTTTTCACAGCTCCCATTCACACTGATGACCACCACCAAGTCTGCATGATGCTTCTCTCTCACATTCGTGTGGGGCACCCTGGCTCACATTCCCCAAGATCTCTCTTCTGCCTTACTACAACAGACACTTTTGGTAGGAAGACTATTTTCCCAATATTAATCCTTCCATTAAATAATTACGTCAGTGAGTAGTCATTTTCTTTACCTGTAACTTCAATTTCTCTTTTCAGTGTGTTAAAGACAAACATGTGAAAATGTATCTTGCTCTAATTTACTGCTTACCGGTACATTAAGTTTAAAAATCTATTTGCATTCTGAAATATTTACCTCAGAACTTTTGTAAGTCATTACTTATGATTCACACACTTTAAATTCAACAAAATTAATGAAATTCTTAATATGAAGCTCTTATGTGGAGAAGCAAAATACAAACTAAATAGGACTATTGGAAACAATTGAATAATTAAAAAAATTAATAATGGAATGATTTAAGAATAATTAGAAATCATTAAATGTAGTTCAGAGGTGAATATTTTCATCATCATAATGGATCCAACAATAATTTCTATCACTTGCATATATTTCCTTTTGTAAATTAATTGTGTGAATATTTGCTTCCTATAGTTCTAGTAACTTGTCAGATATAAATTAAAGAAAATTAAATGTTTTGAATATCCCCTTCTCATGCCTAAATCCAAGAGTTCTTTCCTTTTTCACAAAATAGTACTTGCTTTGAAAATGGCTATCATGGGATCTGCAGCTATTTCACAGGAGGGCAAAAAAAAGAAGAAAGAAGAAGATCTGAAACACTCCAGTGCTCAGGTTCCCAGAGCTGGCTGCACAACAGTTCCCTGGAAAGCTTCTGATAGAATCCAAAGATAAAGAGCCAAAGGTAAAGGCGAGGTCGGCCAGAACACTCTATAGAATTGCAAGCATTTGTAGAGAATTGCCCGGAGGTAATTGATAAAAAACAGAAGGTGTAGTCCACTGAGATAAGAAACTATGAAAGAGAAGAGACTAAAAAATTTCTGCTGGGAAATACTGAACTAACTGAACTAATCCATCAACTGTATTTTTTAGTTCCTTTCTGTTTTATAGCCTTTCTCTATTTGGTAATTTTACATCATGCACCTCATCAAACAGACTTTCAATAAAGTATTTATTTTGAGAATCTAGAAAAGTTTATATAAACAGTCAGGAATGAAAAAACAAAGCAAAAACAAAAACAACAAAACTAGAATAATCTTTAAATTCACTTTCTAAGAAAAAAATCATTTGCTATTAAATAAGTTGGAAAGGTACAATTTTTTTAAATAATGTTTAAGCTAATTATAAGGTAGAAGATTTATAAAATCATTATGAGCATTAAACTAGCTTGCTTTGTTTAATAGACTATTGAGTTTTAGAAGGGAGAAAGAGAGCTAAAACTTGTCTTAAGAATTCATATTTAACCTAAAATATGATGATAAACTCATATATATATACATGATATATATGCAATAAATATAAGCAATAAATTAGAGCAAGATACATTTTCACATGTTTGTCATTAACACAGTGAAAAGAGAAATTGAAGTTACAGGTAAAGAAAATGACTACTCACTGACGTAATTATTTAATGGCAGGATTAATATTAATATATATAAACTCTTGCTTTATCTAACATCTACACATCATACATTGCTCAGTCTGTCAGGTACCAAAGACTCTGGACAAGGCTCACTCAGTATCTGTGCCTTCTCCCTGCACATTTTGCTCCACCCTCAACCCTCAACCTCAGCAGCAGCCTGCAGCCTTCTAGAGAATTTCTTTCTTGTATTACCCTGCCATAGGCCTCAAGTCCTCTTGATCTTTGGCTTCTTCCGTAGTCCATTTGCCCCCTCCTCCTTCCCTTCTCTTTCTTTTCCTTTCTCAAAAGCCCCCACCCCATGGTATTTTTCAATATAGACTGTGCCAGAAGAATCTGTATCTAGTTTCTCCTTTATCTACAGTAAAAACTTTCTCCTAAACCATATCTTGGAGAAGCCATGTCCTTATATTAATTCAGCGTCTATAGAATGGATTACAAAATTTTTAAGAAATGAATTAATATATCTTGATAATCAATGGATTCAGATATTTTATTGGAAATAGCTAAAGGAGCTGAGTTTGAACCTACCTATTAGCTAACAAGAGCACATGGAAGATACTTTAATATTTTTTCTACCAGTTTCTTCTGGCTGATGAGACAGTATTGTCAAAAGCAAAGGCCATAAATGATAAGTCTAAAAGAACTGAGAAGTACACCCTCCTACCTCCTGTGCTATAGTGCTCTGACCTACTTGTTCTCTCTTCAGATTGTGGACACTTTTTTTTCCTGTTTGCTTCTATTTTGCTTCTGTGCTTTCAGTGGTGTGCATGTGATGAGTGATTTTTTTTTGAGCAGACCTTTATAGTCACCATAGGGAACTTGATCCCTGACAATTTTGAAGACATTAATCCCTCAGCTGGCACTGCTTTGAGCTTATCATCATCATTGCCTGCTTCACTGTCATTAAGTCATACTCTGGCAGATGTGGAAAGAAATTCCTTTTAACACCACTAAGTCTTGTAGGAAAAATTTAAACACATTTTAAAATTAAGCAGGGCAGTCCTGAGAGGGCTTATCATGCAATCTTCTAGGTCACTAGAAGTGAGGAAGCTAACCAATGGTCAGCCTTACCATGCACCTAAATGTCTGCTCTGTCCTGGATGTACATTCACACTAAGTTTCATTCACCACCCAGAGTCTGTTCTCATTAATATGTAAATCTTTCTCTAAGGCCATTCATTTTCTGTTACTATTTATTCATGATTTTTATGGCATTTTATACCTATCATTATTCACAGAAATAAATTTAGAATGTTTCTGTCTTCAGTGAGGCCTTGTACCTTTAAACAGGAGGCAAAAATTTGGAGGATACAAACTTCAAACAATTTTACATTTCATAATAGGTCAGTTCATGTTTGTCTAGAGTACACTTGGTTATCACTTAGAAGCAGGTAGAAGGGATAATCCAGTTTTGCCAAATGGAGGCAAGGTAAATTCTGAGAAGGTGATTTCTTAAGCAAGAACCAATGCATATAACATTAAATTCTAATTATAGCTTTGTGGCTAGAATTACAATATTATATTATATTATATTTATCATATCATATTATATGAACAGCTAACTCATTGTTGGTCAATTCTTAATTGATCTTAACAATAAAATGTCAGAGCCAGATATCAGGGTAAATGCTGAAAGATCAGAGATCCAAGGGGCAAGTCCCAGCCACCTATTTACTCGTCAACTCCTCACCTGAAAGGAGGGTGAGATCCTGTCTCTAGGAATCCACAAAATGAGTAGGCTTCAGCCCCTGTCTCCACCTGCCTTATATTCCTATCTCTAATTCCCTAGTATTGGAATCTAAGAAGTGAGCCACCACCACTTTCTCACTCTATTTCTCTTTAAAAAGATTCAGCCTTGAATAGCCCAGGACAGCTTTGAACTCTTGATCTTCCTGCTTCCTCCTCCCAAGTGCTAAGATAAAAGGTGTACCACTACTGCCAGGCCGGTATGGTTCACTAGTGGCTAGTTATGCCCACTGACCTTCAGGCAAGCTTTATTTGTTTAGAACACAAAATTTTTTTAGCTCAGTGGCTAAAATTACTACACTACTACATTATATAATATGAAGAGCTAATTCATAGTCAAATAAAATACAATTGATTTGGAGTAAACAAGTTAAATTTAAATTCTACAAGACAAAGTTATCATGGTTAATATCATCATTTTGTAGTACATTCTATCACCTAAAAGATTAACCCTCAATGGGCATAGCTTTGGAGGAGTTTCTAAATTAAGAAACCAGAAGTAAGAAGACCTAGACAAATTGTAGATGGCATAATTCCTTGAGTCCTGGACTACATAAAATGAAAGGGCTTTTCTGATTGCTTCCTCATTGCAGCTGTAATGTGACCAATAGTCTCATGCACCTGCCACCATGAACCAGACCCTCAAACTCTGAGTCAAAAGAAAGCCTTCCTCCTTGTGGAGGCTTGAAAGAAAATGATCCTAAAATGGAGTGACATTACTAGGAGTTGTGGCCTTATTGGAGTAGATGTGGCCTTGAAGGTGGAAGATTTCATGACATGGGCTCACTTTGAGTTCCCATATATACTCAAGCTATGCCCAGTGAGGCAGCTCACCTCCTGTTGTCTGCAAATCAAGATGGAGAATTCTGCTGTACCATGTTTCCCTGCATACCACCATATTCCACATGGTATTATTATGATGATAATAAACTGAGATTCTTAACTGTAAGAGAGCCATTACAACTAAATGGTTTTCTTTATAAGATTTTCTATTGTTATATTGTCTCTTCACAGCAATAGAAACCCTAACTATGACAGAAGTTGCTGCCAGGGATTGGGATGTTGTTGTAAAAGTCCTGACCATGCTTCTGCTTTGAGAAATTTGGGTTTCGGGTATTTGGGTTAGGAAAACAGTAGAATTTTTATTTATTTATTTATTTTGTATCTATCAACAAAACAGTAAAATGAATTTAAAATGCTGAAAAGTTAACAATAACTATAAAGAAGATAAAAATCATAAGCATGACTTATCAAGGGTGATAATGCAAATAAGATTGCTACACATATATTTACTGTGTGTTCAGCCTTCCCTCTGAATTTTTTTTCCATCCCTGTATATCCTTAATCAAGGTCCCTTCCTCCTCCCACCACATCAGGTCATTTTTTCTTCTCCGCAACTCCACATCCCCTTCCTGGGCAGGGAGCAGACAGTCCTACGGTCCCACTGACCCAATAATATTTGGATCAGTCTCCATTCCTGGCAAATCCAGTTTTGTCCCCCCTCCCTCAAGAGTGAGTCAGGTGTTCTTATAGATGGAGAGGGATCTGAAGGGTCAGTCCAGGGTGTCTCTGATCCCAAGCTGTTCAGTGGTTGTGGTTTGCCACTTGGGCATGCTTGGCTTTTTTTCTTGTTTGTTTGTTTAGAGACCACTAATGAGTGAGTAGATCCCCTGCTTATCTTTCTGAGATTGTGATACCTCGCTCAGGAGGATATTTTCCAAATCCATCCATTTGCCTGCAAATATTAGAATATCGTTTTTTCTAACTTCTGAGTAGTATTCCATTGTGTAGATGTACCACAGTTTGTTAATCCATTCTTCAGTTGAGGGACATCTAGGTTGTTTCCAGGTTCTTGCTATTACAAATAATGCTGCTATGAACATAGTTGAGTTAATACCTTTGGAGTGTGAATATGCCTCTTTAGGGTATACACCCAGAAGTGGTATTGCTGGGTCCTTGGGGGGATTGATTCTTAATTTTCTGAAAAACAGCCATACTGCATTCTAAAATGGCTGAACATGTTTACACTTCCACCAACAATGGAGGAGTGTTCCTCTTGCTCTGCATCCTCTCCATCATACGCTGTCATCTGTGCCTTTTATCTTAGCCAATCTAACAGGTGTTAGGTGGTATCTCAAAGTTGTTTTGATTTGCATTTCTCTGATGGCTAAAGATGAAGTGCACTTTTTCAGGTGCCTTTCAGCCATTCATAGTTCCTCTGCTGAGAATTCCCTTTTTAGATCTGTACCCCATTTTTTGATTGGGTTATTCAAGGTTTTGGGCTCTAGATTCTTGAGCTCTTTATATATCTTAGAGATCAGTCCTATATCACTTGTAGGGTTGGTGAAAATCTTTTCCCATTCTGTAGGCTGGTGTTTTGTCTTATTGACAGTGTCCTTGGCTTTGCAGAAGCTTCCTAGCTTCAGGAGATCCCACTTATTTTGTTGGTCTTAGTGTCTGTGCCACTGGTGTTATATTTAGGAAGTCGTCGCCTATGCCAATTCTTAGAAGTGTGTTTCCCACTTTCTTTTCTATCAAGTTCAAAGTGGCTGGTTTAAGTTAAAGTCTTTGATTCACTTGGATTTGGATTTCATTTGGAATAACAGGAAAGCCAGGATTGCCAAAACAATTTTACTCTACAAAAGAACCTCAGGAAGTATCACCATCCCTAACTTCAAGCTATACTATAGAGCTACAGTAATAAAAAAGCCTGGTACTGGCATACAAACAGACTTGTGGACCAATGGAATAAAATTGAGGATCCAGACATTAACCCAAAAACCTATGAACACCTGATCTTTGACAAAGAGGCCCAAAACATTCAATGGAAAAAAGACAGTATATTTAACAAATGGTGTTGGCATAGCTGGATGGAAGTGTGTAGAAAAATGCAGAAAGCAGTAGAATTTTTTAAATGCTGTTCAATGGGCCATACCAGTAAGAATATGGAAGACCGTGAGGTTAAGAGTGATGTAAACTGTGATGGGGGCTGTCTCAAGAGCTTTCACAAAAGAAGAATTATAGCATGCTGTCTACAAATCATTTTTGTGATATTTTGGTGAAAAATGCGGTTGCTTTTTGCCCTCATATTGTTGTTGAAAGTTTTCCCAGCCATTTTGTCAACAACGCCGTATGAAATGTTTGATTGAGGCAAAAGTGAAGAGTTCTGTATTTATTCCCTTGGCAAAGGAAATCTCAACACAGCCTAGTGTAGACTCTTGGTTACTAGCATTAAGCCTACTGAATATAATATATATATATATATATATATATATATATATATATATATATATACGTGTGTGTATATATATATATATATATATATATATGAAACAAGCTGAGGAATAAAATATACTTGAGGAGAAGAGGAAGAACAGAAAGTAGAATGGAAATAAATTTTGTATTCAAGAAATGACACAGAATAAATAATGAATTAAGGGAGTGGTGACCTCATGGCCAGAACTCAGCTAAATTTTTAATTTGTGAAAAGGAATTACAGATTAAAGGTGTGCCCCAGCACATGGAAGCAGATGCTGGTGAATCTGAGTTTGTGGACAACCTGGTCTACAGAGCAAGTTCCAGAAGAGCCAAACTTAAGAAGTGAAGGAAATCAAAACCACAATGATGGTGATGGTGTAGTTGAAAGATCTCTGAGTTCAAGGTCAATTTGGTCTACAGATACAATTTCAGTACAGTCAAGCGTAGGCAGTGAAGGAAAGCATAGAAAACAGAAAGTTTTTGAAGATGTAGTTGAATGAAAGGGCCACGTGCTAGCCTCAATAAACAGAACTTTGCAGCTTCAGCCATGTTGTTCTGGAGTTAAGAATAGAAAAGGGGGCTATGGAATTTTTCTATATAACTGAGAAAATATGCTGAGTCTAGGCATGTGTCAGAGAAGTTTCCCTGAATGGAGGCCCTGGGAGGGCATTTTGTGAAGTTGTAAAATTAAAGCCTGAATTGCTTTGAAGATGCCAAGATGTTGGAAAGTCCAGAGTCATGTAACAGCTCCCAAGGAGAACTGATAACAGGGAGTAGATATAGCCTGAGAGAAAAAAAATGTGTTTTAGTCAACAAAGCTGAAAGCAGTTGGAGATCTGAAGAGTGCTTTGACATTAGTCATAGGGATGCAGAATTTGTAATTTGCCCAGTAGATTTTTGGTCTTGCTTTGGTCCTGTATTTCTTTACTATGCTGCCTTCTCTACATGTTGGAATGGTAATGTATATATCCTAGAACATTGTATGTTGGAAATACATGATATGCTTTTTATTTTTATTTTACAAGGGAATAAACTTAAGAGATTGCATGATTACCAAAAGTGACTGTGAACTTTAGACCTCTAAATAAGTTTGAGATTGTCATAGATTTAGGGACTTTGCTATTGGACAGAGTTCATTTTTGCTTTGTGATATGGCTACAAATCTTTGGAAGTCAGGGAATAGATTGTGGTAGTTTGAAAGCAAAGGGCTCCCAAGGGAAGTGAAACTATTAGGAATGTGGCTTTGTTGGAGTAGATGTGTTCTTGTTGGAGAATGTGTATTACTGTGGAGGTAGGCATTAAGGTCTCAAACATACTTGTGCCATGCCCCATGAGACAGTTGACTTCTTGTTGCCTTTAGATTAAGATGTATGGACTCTGTGGCAGCACTGTGTCTACCTTTATGCTGCCTTGCTCTCTGCCATGATGTAGTAGACTAACTAACTAACCTGAATTGAGCTACCCAACTAAATGTTTTCTTTTATAAGAGTTACTCTAGTGATTCTGTCTCTTCACAGCAATAGAAACTCTACTAACACATTATTTTCGTAGGTTTTTTTTGTGTATTTTTGTTACCTCACTGAAATAAATAGCACAAACTGCTAATCAACTGTAATCAGAAGTTTTTGTTCCACCAGAATGTCTCACATGCCAGCCAGTTATTTCCTAAATAATTAATTCTGAGCATTAGTATTATAGTAAATGCTGGGTCAGAAGTTCTTACATTTAAATTAACCCATAATTCTTATCTATGTTTAGCCATTTGACTTGGTACCTTTTCTCAGTCTAGCATTCTCATCTTGTTTCCTCTGTATCTGACTGAATTCATCTCTCCATTTTCTCATCCAAGAATTCTCCTATTCTGGTTACTCTACCTATACTTCCCACCAGGCTCTTTTCCAGTGTATTATTAAACCAACATAAGTGACAAATCTTTTCAGTGTATAAGAGCATTGTCCCACAACACTCAGCAATCCATAGGAATATCAGAATAATTAATTTTTACCAAAAAAAAACCACATTGAAGTTATAGTAATTTTTCTCTGTGTCTTCATGATACAGGCTAACATTAGCAACTGAGCTTGGGCATCATGATCTTTTCCAGGTGGAGATGAACATAAAAAGTCTTATCTTTGGGTCCTCAGAAAGATAATGACCCTCATTACTCTTAGCTCCTAAGAAAGAGAATGATCCTCATTACTCTTAGCTCCTAACATTACTACCCATATACTCTTCGCTATAAGGCTATGTATATCACATAATATGCATCTCCGGAATCCAAAAACAACTTTTGTACAAATCGTTCACCAGCTGTGATTAGTTGCATTACTAGAAGGGTAAAGATACTCTTAATATATTTTTTCTTGATAATAATGGGTGTAATAGTATTGAAGATTAAATGATATATGAGATAAATAAAAATGCATCTTCTTGCCATTATCAGATACTTAACAAATATGAACTTTCTAAATTGAAAAAAAAAATATAGTGTATGTATCAAGGTAAAAATTCTAAAAAAGAACAAGAAATATGTTTTAATGGACATATTTTTGTATACCAAATATATTTACTAAAATTCATTATAGTTTATAGTCCAGTGTTAATATATAGGTTCAACTGGTCATATACTGGTATGTATTAAATATTATAAAATTCACAATAAGCTGCTAGGAAATCGAGTAAAATTTTATTGTGAGTGGGAAATTCAGCATCCCAGAAAAGCAAATCTGAGCTGTTTGGCAGTACTAAGAGGCCACATGCTGTTCACAGTTCAGAATATAAAGTTCGACCAGTCAGCAACTGGTCAACTTTTTCCCAGTTATATGTTTAAATATATAAAGGAGCATAGTGTTTATCCAAAATGAATTTTTATTATGATGATGTGAGGAGCAGACAAAGGGTTTCTATCAAAGCAAGCAATGGCTACAAGCATAGAGTCCTTCTCGGAGTTAGATAGCCAAAACCACCTAAAGAAGTTTATGTTATATTGTAGATTGGGGAAAAATAAATAAGTAGTACTCATTAGAATAAAAAGGTCACTAAAGTTAAGGAATTAAAATTGCAAGTCTCTCGAAAATCTACTTCTGGCATTCAGCACTGGAACTGCAGGCTTAATTAAAATACTTTTCACAGTGCAGATAACACAACAAGGCAGAGAGCTATTACCCAACAAAATAACCAAGATATGTGCTGCCGATGATTGGGAAAAAGTCAAATATTTAATGGCCACATCAATACTTGATTACTCTTATTTTAAAAAACACACACACACACAAATGGCCACTGTAAGTAGAAAAGGAGCATTGTGGAATATGTCTCAGCTTCAGTGAGTAGAAGATTAAAATCTAAAACAAATACAATGCCAATTATTGGAAAATTATTCAGGGAAATACAAAAATAATGTAACAGCAGGGGGTAAAATTTGACCAGAAATATGCTGAAGTAGTAAGGGTGAGAAGCAAACTCAGGGAAGAGGAGGGGGGATACTCTGAGAAAATGCAGGTAAATTAAATGTGTGACCACTATCAGTTTCTTTTCTTTTCTTTTTTTTTTTTAAAAAAACTTTATTTATTAATTAATTTATTTATTTATTTGCCTTGGTGTTTGCCTGGAACTGGAACTACAGACAGTTGTTAGCTGCCATGTGGGTGCTGGGAATCGAACCCGGGTCCTCTGGAAGAGCAGAGGGTGCTCTTAACCGCTGAGCCATCTCTCCAGCCCCCAGTTTATTTTCTAATGGCTACAATCCCAGATGTGTATCAATCATAGTCTGACACACAAATGAGAAAGCGATGAAAAGAGATCATCAGGGTTAGAAGGGTATTTACTCCAGTGACTTAGGCAATACAGAAGAAAGATTTCAGTAGCCATGGTAAGTAAGATAAAATAAATTCATATGCAGGTCCATTCAGGGAGAAAGTATAACCTTGACTTTCTCAAAGTTTTTAGATGCCGGATACAAAGATACAATAAAAATGTCACAGTGGTAATTGTCTTTGTCCTTTCTGACACAGAATACAGCAAAGACATTAAGAGAGAAGAGAAAGACACATGCCAGAGACAGAGAGAATACTGTTTTTGTTTAATATGTACCACTGTATAATGAACTATGAGGTAGAATTCAGAAAAACAAAAGAATTCTAGGAACGTCCTGACAATCTTTTGAAATATTTGTACTATGTGAACAGCAGTTTTAAACAAGAGAACCTTAGAGTCTTCTCAGTGTACTCTCCAATTTACTATAAATCCTGACAACGGTCTAGCTTCATTGCAGATGAAGAGCCCAATAAAAGTCCCAATTAACTTGACATTCACTTCTGTGAACTAAGTAATGAGTAAGTACATAATTAGGTGTCAGACTTTAGAAATTGCTCAAATTGTGTATATGATTTCAGTGCTAAAAATTTGTTACAGTGATGAGCTTTTTGCCTTTGTAATTTTATCTATCTGAATTGTTGAGTAGGTAATTATTTTAAAAAATAGGTCTATTCAACTAAAGGACTAGAATAAAAAGCTATTGAAAAGATGGTAATACAATTGGTTTCTGACCAATTAATGGTAACTTCAGGAAATAAAAAAATAACCACTTAATTTATCAAATATCTTTTTCTTTTTCTTTTTTTTTTTTTTTTTTAGTGTCTTGTAATCTAAACACACTAGTTTTGGATCTTCACTTTTGACAAATTCTCTACTGATTAAATCAACCTTACTGTTCTTCTAAAGTTGAATTGTTAAATGTTTATCCAAGAAATACCTTCTACTTTTTACCAGAGCAATCGCTATATCAACTCTTAGAAGTAAAAGATTTTGGAGTAAGCAACTAAGATTAACAGGTTTGTAACCTTGGTATCACTTTTTGAATCTCCTGCATAAATGATGTAAAAGTACATGATTTACTGATATATACAAATGAATATTAAGAGTACAATCCTAAAGTAAAATAGTATAAGAGCAATTCTGAGAGTAGAAGTTTTTCAAGAAAGGCAGATGTGCAAGGACACATGGGGCTAATATATTCAAGTTACTTGCTACATAACTCTACCAGCCAAGACAGAGATATTTTTGTTAATTCTGTCAAAAAAAAGGTTTACTAGGCAATTTCTCTTATACTTTAAACATCTAGATGTAATTGATAAGTAGTATTTTTTTTCAAATTCAATATGCATTGTCACAAAATACATGACCTTCCTCTTTCTAACAAGTACAGGATTGTTTGATAGGCTGGTACAGATAATGGGACAGACCTAAAACCTTCCAAAAGGAACGTAAATCTGTGGACCTATATTTAGAAACAGCTCAAATGAAACCTCTAAAAATCACTAGAAATTTCAATTCAAAAAGTCAGTTTGGGCCAGGTTACATTGTGTACTTTCTTTTAAAAAAAAATGTTTATGTACTACCTTTGTAAGTCAGATTCAATATTGTCTGTGGAGAAATTTGCGAAGATATAGCAGGATTAGGACTGGTTCAGTGTTAGGTAGTTGTATACAAGGCACTAAAGTCATCCTACACCATCTATCAGTCAATAAATTACTGAACCAATAATAAATAAAATTTTAGTATAATTGAATCTGAATACCTGAAGGAATAGCAGTATTTGACTCACAATTTGGGAGCCTGAAAGCCTTGTTATACTGCACCAGAAATAGATCCACTGGAAGAATCACACAGAAAAACAGAAAAGGAACTATCCTTCTGCAGAAAGAGCTAAGATTTTATTGTGCCTCCCCTTAGAACTCCACTTAAAGTCTTCGGTAGAACCAGCTCTCGCTGGTAGAACAGGATCAGTTCCTTCCTTACAAAGGTAATTCCCCCAAATCATACGATTGCCTGGCACTGGCACAGAAGTTCTGACTACTCTACCAACTCCAACATCTCTGTACTATGACAATCGCATGAGCAGAAAGATGTGAAAGCCATCCCTAGTAAATTTCCAAATCACACCCTGAGTAATTTGAAGGTGAGTTTTCATATTTTACATATATTAGAATAAACTACTTTGAATTTTACCCAAATAATGTTTCATATGAATCAAGTTGTTAGTTAACTTGGTTGGCAATAAAGGGTTAACAGAACTGCAAATACTTTTTTGTGCCACCAGAAGGTCTTAAATGTACAGAGGGAAATATATCATGAATTTAAGAGGTTTGATACCAAAGATTTTACCCTAGATTGTCATATGGAGAGGATGGCAATAGCCCCTGGGTACAATGCTATTAGCCATATAAGAAGTATGCTTTCAGGAATTGCTGAGTTATCTACTGAAAATTGAATCACAGTTTTAAAAATCATCCACCCTGCATGATTCTGTAACCACAAATGCTGAAAACTGAGGACACTGTTCTATCTGTAGGTGTGCCTACTTAGAAAATGTCCACAGTAGCTTGCAACACTACTTATTCTTCTAACAGTAGACATATAGATCAAAATGGTAATGGCTACAGATAGGAAAGTTAGGGAACAAAATGGGAAAGAGGCAAAGAATAAACTTGTAATTATTGTAACTATTTTTAGAAACTTAAGGTAGCAAAACTGATTTTAAAATTAAAGTAATTCATTCAAGCAATTGAAACTGTATAAATAAAACCAGTCCTGGCTATTGGGGCCACTTATTTGAAAAACAATTCATCTACTGATTTAGGTATATCTTTGATAATGTAAGTACTTAAATATCTTAAAATCTCTCAGATTCTTAAGTTTTAAGATTACTCAAAGTAGATATTGATAACTACTTTTATTCTTGTGTGTTTAATAAAACTATTCATAAATAGCATTAGCATTAGACTTCATATTATGTAATATTTAAAGAGGTTTACATTTGGAAGTAGAATATTGTTAAACTTGATCATGTTTATTCTTTAAACCCTTATATAACATTATAGGTGCTACAATTAATCATCCCTAATATTGAAACCTCTCTCCCCCTCCTATCCTCCTTCCCTCATTCTCTTTCTCTTTCTCTTGATCTCTTGTCTCTTCTTTATAATAACTATATTTCTTTAATTTATGAAACTGTATTTACAAACTATGGCACAGAAGCTCTAAAGCCAACTTTCCTTACAGACTCACACAAACCCTCAAGCCAAATATCTTTATGGCCTCTGTCATTTATCATTAACTCTCTCTCTCTCCCCCATTTACTGATAAAAATCATGCTGAAAAATCATGTAGATGTAGAATTAGAACAAGTTTTGGTCATATAAAACATCTATAAAACTTTCCAAATTGAAATTTCAGAAGTCCAAGAAATTTCCAAAAGTATTGCTACTATTCATGGAATATTTCACAACTCACAAAATCTTTAACTCCTAAAACTTTTTTCTCAACTCTTATTGTTATTAAACTCAACTTTTATAAAATATAAATATATCACCACATATCCTCTTTTGTGTCAAAAATAAAAAAGTTTTTAACTAATATAAGAAAACTTATTTACAAAATATACAAGCAATAATCATATCAATGATTTCTATCTTATTAACAATCGAAAATTCAAAGAAAATATTCCATGATTAATTTTATTTTTGTGTGTCTAAAGGATTGTATCTAATTTCCTTTCCATCTGGTTTGTTTTACTTACTAAAAATTATTGACGTCTCTCAGTCTTATACAGTTTACACCCTTAGTGAGTTTCTTTTCTAAAACTGTAACTAGAAAACTATAACTATCTCATCTTCAACACTCTTGGAGACCCAAATAGGAAATAATATTAAGTGAGTAAACAGAAAGTTCAAGCAAGGAATTTCCAAGAAATGTGAATAATGACAGAAACAACTGGCTGTCTAGATAGTCACCCAAGGTTCCTTTGCAGCATTGGCACATCCATCTTTGGTCTACAATACATCATCTTTTTATAAGAAATGTGAACAGTTGGAAAGATTAAAAAATGTTTGGAATACAAAATATATTTTATGTTTATCTTTCCATATTTTCACAATTATTTTTCTTGAAAGTTACCTGGTTGATTTCTTTATTGCGTCTTAAAAAACTATTTTTAATTGCAAATTTTCTTTAATATACACAAATGATATATACATAGATGATAAACTGATATATAATTGATTATATATGAATGATACATACATAGATGGATGATACACAGATAATTATAAACAAAATAAATTAATTTTACTTCACACTAGTCATATTTGTTTTACAAATTAGTTTATTTGATAAATATTTGAGATTTCCAAAGAAAATACAGCTGAGAGATCAATTTCATCCCCAAACATACCCCAATTGAAACTGATACATGGACAATAGGAGATGTATTCTTATCAAGGTAACAAAAGCTGAAAGATACAGTTAGAGTCAAATTGCTCAAAATACTTTCAGGCAACCGATATTTACTACCTGAAATTATAATTTGTAGCAAAAAAGTATAAAATGTAGTAAATGAAAAGAAAGAATGTGAAAATAAATGGCTACAAAAGAGGTTATTGTGCTAACTATTCTTTCTCATCATAGACAGTTACACTCTCATTCGTTATCACAGGACTTTTTCCCATTCCATGATTGGAAATTATCTACTGTCTCATTGAAATATAGCTTTTTTATGTGAAGAACATTTTCATCAAAGAAGAGAAAGGAAAATTGAAATTTGTACCACAACAAAACTTTAAATAGGACTGTGTCATCCATCTTAGGCACTCTCCTCTTCTGCATGGAACCACCATGTTCCAGATAGGTCTTGCTTATTTTGTCCTCAGATGAGCAGATATGGGGAAAAGAGCTGAGCTGCACACTTTACAGCTTGCTCTCATGTTCATTGTAACATGAATGAGGCAGGACTGTTGAAAGGGCTGATAATTTCAGCATCTTGTGCCTATAGGACTCAAATAAATATCAGTATTTAAGTAGGGTTGCAACTATCATGTGCATCATAACAAAATGTATGCAAGGAGTGGTAAAACTAATTTTTAGTAGGGTTTAAACAAATACCAATCATGACTATTTAAAGTGAAATATTTGGTAAATTGTTACCTATATCAGACTTAGGTGATACACTGATGAATCTGTATGTCAATCTACATTTCAAAAACTATTTTCTCTGAGGAAGAAATTTAAAAAGTCACATTTATTTTTTTTCCTTCTTTATTTTGTATTTATCAAAAAAAAAAACACAGTAAAAAGAATTTAAAATGTGGAAGAGTTAACAATAACTATACAGAGGATAAGAATGATAAGCATGGCTTATCAAGGGAAGAAATACAAATAAGATTGCTACACCTATATTTTCTTTGTGTTCATCTTTCCCTCTGAATTTTTTGTTCCATCCCTGTATATCCTTATTCAAGGTCTCTTCCCCCTCCCAACACATCTGGTCATTTTTTCCTCTGCAACTCCCCATCCCCTCCCTGGGCAGGGAGCAGACAGTCCTATGGTCCCCCTGACCCAATAATGCTTAGGTCACATTTATTTTTAAAGTGGCATATTCATCAAAAACTTGACACGACTTTGAAGGAAACAAAAATAAAATTATTCCATTAAAAATAATCCACTACTTAATCAAGTCACATCATCAAATATTTTATTTAATATCTCATTTTTGTAGCAATAGATAAAACAGCTGTTTTTATAAGGTAAATTAAATGCATAAATAATACAGGGACTACATGTGTTAAATAAAATCAAGCCCACATTTCTTTGTAGCTGATCACTAACTGTCCGTAAAAATAAAAAAAAAATTGATTATATGCAAAATTCTGTTTCCAAATGGCAAAAATAAATGTTATTATATTATTTTCCTTGTTGTTTTGAAATAAACTTGTGTTTCTACATCATTGGTTTTAGCGATAATAAAAGTGAAAAACAAATTGTTATTTATGGTTCTACCCTTTGAACCACATGTCTGAGGTCTTTCAGTTCAAGTGCAGCCTTTATTAGATGCTCACTGTGCTATTCTGTTGTGAAGGATAATGCTGCAGCTTTTACCATTACACAACCGCTAAATATTTATATCTTCAATTAGAGCTATATAGAAACAACAAGGACATCTTTACTGATGACTTCTACAAGCATATAGATATTTTTTACATTCATATAAATACTGAGATCACGTATTAAAATTGCAAACTCAGGAATGGAAATTTAAAAGTTTTCACATTATCCAATTGAGAATATGTATGCCCCCACCAATAGTTACAAGAACTAGAAAAAAATTAAAGCATGTGCCTTGTCTACATCTTTTCTGTGACACTGACAATTGTTTTAGGATTAAATAAAATCAGTATAGTTTCAGAAGATGCTAAGATAATTAAGCTAGAAACGTATGACTATGGTATATGGTTGTGCTGTCTTTGTGATCTAAACTTATAATGGGGTTCACAATGATAATAAGCCTCTTAAAAAATGAAGATAATCTCATATACCTAAACTAAGCAAACACCACAACTTTGCCTAAAATTTGATGCTAGTGAATTGGCTCTTTGTTTTCATAAACATATAGAAGACTGGGAACTTCTGCTGCATCTATAGATATCTTCTACTATCTGTATGCTTTCCAAAGAAAAAATATAAATATTTAATATAGAATTCTTACCAAATGATTATCTATATAGTAAGTCTGTGGGGCTGTACCCAGCAAAACTATCAACCAACATAGATGGAATAAACAAGATATTTCATGACATAACCAGATTTAAACAATACCTAATCACAAATCTCCAATCTAAGGAAACCAGAAACACCCATGTACCAAAAAACAATTGATAAACCCACAGAAGAATCCCCCCCAAAAGGAAATATAAGCTACTACCAAAAATGACAGAAAATATTGATCATTGGTCATTAATATCCCTTAATATCAATGAACTCAATTCATCTATAAAAAGACACACCCTAGCACAATATACATATATACATTATATTCACACATACACTATATATATATTGTTCTTGTTTGTTTTCTTGAGTTTATTTATTTGTTCATTTTTCCCTGTCAGATTTGAATGCAAATATTCATTATAAAGAGTCCTGTCCTTGGTCTGGTTCAAGGTTTCTGGTTTGTGAGGCACACAAAATACTGAAGTACTGCAAAGACTTTGTTTAGATTATCTTGCTGTTGCTCAGAGTCAAGTTGTTGATAATATGTGCCTAGATAACATCCCAGCTGGGCAGGGCTTCCTGGGGGCAGGTTATGTGTAAGCTCCTAGCAGCCACATACCTCCTTGCCCTGGTTGTCTGCAACCCAGGGACCTAGCCAGACTAGACATTTGAATTTGCAGCCTACTGGGTGAGATGTGGCAACAAAGGATATATTTTCATCATTCTCTTTTAGTTATGACTGTTAGACCATCTTACCTTCTGCTTTAGGGAGTCTATTTTAAAAGGATCTTCCCATACAGACTTACCTTTGCTCTCTCTTAGTTTGTTCTGGAACTATTGCAGACCCTGTAGACATCTTTTCCCTTGCCACATCAACTCTCTAAGATTCTGTGATTTTTTTGAACTCCAAGGAACTCCAGCACTAGTGGCTGGTAGTTGCTGCATCTTTTCAAACTCTTGTTTTTTATAAAAATATTTGGTAATTATAGCTTAATTTCCTTATTTATAAATCATATTATTAATTCTTTTTTTCTAGAAGTGTGCTTTAAAACTAAAAGTATAATTTATGTAGTGCAGCCTTTTACATTCTATAGATTTACTTATTCAATCATTTATTTGGCTTTCTGAGACAGGATCTTATATGGCTAGTCCGACCTCAAACTCATGGTTACCAAAGCTTTCTTTGAACATAAACAGAAGCCTCCTGGGCCCTAGACTCCTCTTTTCCAAGCAGTAGAGACTTGTGATTTCTCTTTTATTAAAAGTAGATCATTTTCTTATCTAATATATCCTGAATACATTTCCACTCCCTCTACTTTTTCCTGTTCTTCCCACCTCCTCTTCCATCTGGCTCCATTCCCTTTTTGTCTCTTTGAAAAGAGCATGTTCCTAAGAGACAACAGCCACACTTGAACAAAACAACCTATATAAAAATCCTCACATCAAAATTGGAGAAGTAACATGAACAGAAGGAAAGAGCTCCAAAAGAAGGCCAGAGAGTCAGAGGCTCCTTCGTTCACACACTCAAGAGTCCTAGAAAACTACTAAACTAAAAGCTATAATATGTACACAGAGGACCTAGCACAGACCTCTGTCAGTCCTGTGCTTATAAAATAAGGATTTGATAACCTATTAAAACTTGAAAAGGATTGTATTAGCCATCTCCTACAATTGATACATTACATAATATTATCAGGTGACCTTGAAATATAAGAACTAAACATTTATAATTGCTTACAGTCATTCTGTGATCAAACAACTCAGGTTGCCTTTGTAGATTTTTGGTAAAGTTTTGGGTAGTTTTATCCAAGGCCCTAGGTGGAACTCTGAATCTATACTTTGGTCAGAAGAAAGTAACTTCATCTTTACGGGTCTCAACAAAACCCTGCTAGTTAGCTCTAAGTTTTCATGCAGTATTAGGGCAGAGCTTAGAGGAAATAGGCAATGAGGAACTGGCCCCAATAAGATCTGTTCATGTGGAGATTCTCAAAGCTCTCTAGACAGGATCGTAATATCAATTACAAATATTCAATAAATCAAACCCTTCTGATGGATGAGCTATAGGGCATAATAATAACTTCAGACATAACTGAGGCATTGGAAAGAAAACAATGATCTGTGAAACAGGAAGGTAATAAGACATCTTTTACCTATTCCCCAATGATGGGCTGTAAATAAATTTTTATTTTAATTTTTTTTATAAAGACATATTTTTTACCCATGTATCCCCTTATTCAAACTCCCTTCTCCCTCTCCCCCGCCCCCAGCCACTTTCTCTTCTCCTCATCTCCTTATTTCCTCCCCAGCAAGGGCAGAAGGTTCCAAGTTCCCAAGGTTGCTTAGTTCAGTATCCACTCCAGGCAGGTACGCTTTCCTCAACCCAATATCAAGACTGGGTCAGGTGTTCCTCTGGAGGGAATGGGCTCCGAGGTGCTGGTCCAAGGTGTTTCAGATCTCACGCTATTCAGTGATTGTGGTTTGAAGATTGGGAATGCTTTGCATTTTGTTTAAAGTCCACTAATGAGTGAGTACTTCACCTGCTTATCTTTCTGTATTTGTGATACCTTGTTCAGGAGGATATTCTCCATTTTCATCCATTTGCCTGTTAATTTTAGAATATCATTTTTTCTTACTGCTGAGTAGTACTCCATTGTGTAGATGTACCACAGTTTGTTAATCCATTCTTCAGCTGAGGGGCATCTAGGTTGTTTCCAGGTGCTTGCTATTATGAATAACGCTACTATGAATATCATTGAGTTAATGCCTTTGAAGTGCTAATGTGAATCTTTAGGGTATATGCCCATATATGACAGCCTAATCTAGAGAGGTTGCAGAGCAACGGGGACACTCCTCTGTTGTTGCTGGAAGTGTAAGCTTGTTCAGCCACTCTGGAATGCAATATGATAGTCTATAAATATTTAAAGGCATGAAGTCATTGCTGCTTGAGAACCTATCTTTCCTTGAGCCTCCCCCTTTGAGAGTTTCACTTCTGTTTTATTTCTAATAAATGTCTTGTTTATTTACTGTAACATTCAGTTTCATAGAACTTATTTCTTGTAGTCTGCTGAACATAATCTCAATATCATAGTAGCTGTTATAGTATTTTAAGAGAAAACCTGATATATCTCTTGCCAGTGCTAGTTTTGGGAAAAGGAGGTGATTCACAACCTTGTTCTTGAGGAAGAATTTTATTTTTAAATTACCACTAAAGTTGCTAATATCTGTGTAGCTTCCCACCAATTTCACCTGTTTTTAGCTTTTCCTCTTCAAGATAAAGAGCCAGCAGTAGAAATGGTAAAAACATGGTCTGATTAATTTTAAAAAATGACAACACAATAAGGACTTCTACTAGTTTGGAGGAATGGACCATATAGAGTACTTTTGATACAGAGGACATTAGAGATTTTTCTTTGGATTATAGCCAAAGAAATAATAAACTACTTTAAGTACAGAATCAAGTAGAAATTCAAAGAAAATTTGCTAGGATTTTATAAGAAAAAAAATCCAGGACAGACAAATTGTACCTGTCAGCTTTATGAAGCCCAAGTCTGATAAAATATATACTTAGGTTCTGCACTACATCCAAAAGAGAGAGATTGGGGAGAGACAAAAGAAGAAATGTGCAAACTATGGTGACTGACTTACAAAGCCAAGAAGGATTATGCTGGGTGGTGGGAATTCTGGTAAGGAGAAGTACCCTGCTTGGTTAAAGGAATAACTATTCTACCTATCCCTGTAGCATGGCTAAAGTTAAGCTTGCCTTCCTAGGGCTGGTTTCATCTTTCTGATAGGTATTACTTAGCGAAAGTCATTCTTCCCTGACCAGCTGAAATGTTAGGTCGTGGCTCAGGCCAGAGAGTTCATACTTTCAATCAGGTGAGTTTTCCATTAAAGAGCTTTTCTGCCACCATAACTCTTCTATTCAGACTCTGTGCTTTTCCGTTTCAGGAAATAAATGTTTACATTCATACTTATGACCTCAAACTTGCCCCAATGTCTTCAGGATAACAAATAACAACAAAATCAAGTTTGACCTCAGAAAAACTAAGTGGCAATTATCTAAAACACCTGTTGAGTACCTCAAGTAACAGATCTCAATACTCCTATAATAATATGCTGTCTACTAATTTAAACATTACATTTATTATTTTAAAATTTATGAGACACTTAGGATTATCTTTATTCAGCATATACTTAGGAGGTACTACTTGCTTTAGTGTGTCTGAAGGAGGATTTCACTATATATTTAGTCAATCATAACCTTTTCATGACTATTGGTTTACCCAGACCACCTACTTTAATAAAACCAAATACTTGTGTATGAAAACCTCAAAATTTTTATAATGTTCCTAAAAATATTCCATTACAATTAAAATTTTAAAATTTGTTTTTAAATTAGTGAACACTGCTGAAAGGCAGATATTATTGAATGCTAAGTTTTCAAGAGTAAACCTGACTTACAAGATTGCCCTCTGCTTAGGCAAAAAGAACATCATTAATTTTTTCAAAAACTTTTAAAATTAAGAAAATGCCTACTCGGGATGGTGGTATTTTCACTGAAATTCAGTCTTACTATCTTGCTTTAATTGCTTATCTTGGTAGCTATTTGATCATTATACATAGGAGTCAAATAAATACTAAGTGTGTTTTTCAGCCAGTTCTTTCAACTTCTTTCAAATTAAATGAAAGTATCAAGTGATAAAGTCCAATATCTTTTCGTTTTCTAATTGAAAACAGACTTTATTACAGTTTTGAGTATTGTTATTTCATCTGTGTTTTCTAGCTTTCTACTGCCTAATGACTCAGCATGGGGATAAAGACCATGGCTAACATTGTATTCACATTTTGCTTTAGTCTAGTCACAGAAGGTGCTGTTGCTCTCTGGCTGTTCAAGGAAACGAGGGAATCTCAGAACTTTATGGAGATGATTGAGAAAACAAATCTGCCTGAGTGAGGGGTTAATTGGGAAGGAAAAAGGCTCAACAAATCTCTCAGAGAGGCCATTTTTAGATGTATGTATCTCTGAAGCACTTTTTAAAAAGTATGTTCTTTTAGAAAATAGTGAGCTAATTGATCATCATGAGGATGAAAGCAAGGAAAAAATCCATTAAAAATAAAATGGAATTTCAAAAGTATATAAGAAGATGTAATAATTTCTACTGAATGAAATCACAGAATTCTGGTTATATTTTGCTGCAGATACAGTAAAATGTCTTTGTATTATATATTGTTTTGTCATTAAATGTTAAGTTAAATAGATACATTATTAAGTAATTTTTAACATTACATTGTCCAAGAGTGTAATCATTTTTATTTTTGTCTAAAATAAGTTTCATCAGAAAAACAAAGCATCAATTTCTACATCTGTAAGAAGTTAGCTTTAGTGTGGGTGTGTTTATCTATGTGTGTCTCAGTCAATTCCTACCACAAAGGATTCACACTTGGAGAAGTCCATGGAGTTTACTATAGAAAATACAAAACAAAAACAAACTTCTTATAATACTGAATTATTATTGGGACATAGGATAAGAAGCATTATTTCTGACGCTAGTTTCTAAGTATTATTTTTTACTTTTACACATAAAAGCTTAAGAAACAAAAATACAAATAAAAATGTGAATAAAATGAATTTCCCCCATCTTAATAAGTCTGAATTATCAGCAATGATGACAAAAAGAATCCAAACAATTTCCTTGCCCCTAAAATTAAACATAATGGAAAAGGGGTGATGGGCCAGGGGAGAGGTATTTAAATCAACTGACTTTTAACAACAATAAAAATAATATCTCCATTGTTTCTTTAAATCTCAAATTGCCCATGCATAATTGGGAGTTCAGTCCTGTCTATGCTTAATAAAATGAGTCTAGAAGCCTGGATTTGAAGTAAAAATGTCTAAGAACATGAAGATAAAAACAAAAAACACCCATTGTTCTCAAATTTTGCAAAGCATCCACAAACTTTTCTAGTTTATTTCCCATGGCTTCACCAAATAGATAAAGTTTTCTGGACAGAATGCTTTTGTTAGGGGGTAATCATAGAGGGGGATGAGCGGCAATCTGTTCAGGGATCCATGGACCTGGTCATGGGGCTGTGGGTCTTGGACTGGGGAGATAGTTTGTGGTGGTTAAGGCTGAGGCTGTATCTGGAACTGGAACAGGGAGGCTTGGATTCAGGCCTTAGTGACAGAACAAGGGCCTGGGGACTATACCCGCTTACTTATGGATATAGCAATCTGCTAGTAGACCAGATGTGAAGCCTGTGGCTGTGCTGCAAGTATGTGGGTAGTATCGAGGGCTTATGTGGGTCAGCTGGCCTGAGAACCACTGCATTGCTTCAACTGTTGGAGCTACAGAATCCCCTGCCCTAGGGCTGGTTGGCTGGAGCATGCTATCTAACCCCAGGCCATGCTGCCTCATCTGACTAAGTTGTCCTATTTGGGCAGCTCTTTGGCTTATGTAGTTGCATGGAAGAGGAGGTACAGTTGCGTGGTTTGCTGCTGGTGTGGAATCTTACAACAGCAGCAGCGACAACAAAATGATTATAAATCAATAACATGTTGGCAGGAGCATGGTGGGACACAGCAGGCTGCAGAAGCTACAGAGACCTGAATGCTAAGATCCAACAAGTATATTGTTTTTGGAAAATAGATTTGCACTTTGATAATTTGTTTTCTAATAGCTTTATCAAGGATAAAGAGCCATCTCTGTCAAAGATATACATACTTTGGGAACCACTAACCCATACCCCAGCTTCTATAGAAGACTAAGCAACTATATCTGGAAGGTATTTTGTTTCAAACTACAAACCTAGCTCCTGTCTAATGTAGGTGTAAGATATAAATTACCAGCTAATATTAAGGACTATTATAACAGTAACCAACCCTTTGTGAATTGTATTTTTGTATCTCTTTCCCTTGATCAAAATTCTAAATTCTGATTCATCACCAATTTTTTATCCAGTGGTAAATGGTCAACTCTGAAAATATACACTCAAATAACTTTTAATGGACAGAATAGGTTGTATTTAGTCAAATAGATGCATGTACATGTAAATATATACTTGAAATAACAGAAAAAAAGAGGTCATGAATTTAAAGGTGAGTGGGAAGAAATTTATGAAAGTTTTAGAGGAAATAAAAGAGAGAAATGTAATTAAATTATATTCTTAAGAAAAAGGAGTACCTATAAATGAACACACTATAGGATAACTGGTCTTTCTTTAGGTTCACATGGCTATTAAGAATGTGTGGTAGCCTGGAATATATAATGACCCTTCACGTTCTCATCATTGTCAAATTCTGAATCCATTTTATGGTCTTATTCAGAGTATAGATCAATTGTCACACATTCATCAGACCAATATAAATGGAAACTTAAGGCATCCATTATTCAGTTCATCCCTATGATTTTCTTTTATCTTTTAAAAAGTATTTTCTTTAGAAATTATCCAGAATATTACATTGAAGCCATTAGACAGACAGGATTGAGACAAATCCATGCCCTTGATTTAGTAAAGTCAACTTTAACCTTGAAAAATGAGATATGACAAAATATTGTGACAAAATTGGCAAAAACTAATGAAACAGTCAAGAAGAGAAACAAATGATAATGATCACATAAAATATCAGAGGGGTTGTGATAATAGGTTAACTAATTAGAAAACAATTAAGTATTCCCCCAATCTCCAATGTCATATTATGACATAAAGTCCAGAGAGATTAACATAATTAATTATAAAATTAAACTATTAATTACAGTCAAATGACATATGTCTTATCATTGATATAAGATTATAAAACAGTGGTTATACAAATAAAAATGGAATTTTAATCATAGTATAAAAATAAAATTTGAAACATGAAACAGAAATATACTAAAAACATTTTAATAACTAGGCTATCATTAATATTAACAACATTTAGCAGATAAATTTTGATGCTTACTTATCATTTCAGAAATGGACAAAACAAGAAAATTAGGAAATAAAAGCTACAGTTAATCCCAAATCTCCAATTTCCATTTGTTTTTTGCCATATTGTCAAGGAGGATTAAAAATAAATGTCATTTCTCTCAACGTTTGAGATTGCCTGATTTATTTAAAATGATGTCTTCCTGTATTGTTGTTCTTCTTTGCACTGTGTGTTCTCATGAATATTTTCAATGGAGGTTAACAGAATGGTATAGTAATAGACTAACAGAAGGAGAGTTTTAGTACCAGATTCTAGTGTTCTGCTGGTAGCAAACACCTCATATTGATTGCTATATTAATGACTCTAAGAATATGGACAAAAGATCTTGTTGAAAATATAAAAAAAAGGAAAAATAAATTTTTCTCTATAATAATATTAAAATAAAACTGTTACTTTTATAAATATGTTTAAAAATAACAATGTATTTTTATTTCCCATTTGACAAAATAAGTATATTTCTATAAAACAATATAATCTGTTTTGATATGCATTTAGAAAACTTCTAACTCTAACTGTAGCACAAATTCTGGTTGTATTAAAAGAAACTCAGGGGCTGAAAGGCAAATGAAAAAGTGCTCACCATCTTTATCCATTAGAGAAATGCAAATCAAAACAACTTTGAGATACCACTTTACACCTGTCAGAATGGTAAAGATTAAAAACACAGATGATAGCATGTGCTGGAGATGATGCAGAGCAAGTGGAACACTCCTCCATTGTTGGTGGAAGTGTAAACATGTTCAGCCACTTTAGAATGCAGTATGGCTGTTTTTCAGAAAACTGGAAATAAATCTCACCAAAGATCCAGCAATACCACTCTTAGGCATATACCTAAAGATGCACATTTGCACCCCAAAAACATTAGCTCAACTGTGTTCATAGCAGCATTATTCATAATAGCAAGAACCTGGAAACAACTTAGATGTCCCTCAACTAAGGAATGGATTAACAAGCTGTGGTACAGCTATACAATGGAGTACTACTCAGCAGTAAGAAAAAATGGTATTCTAAAATTTGCAGGCAAATGGATGGAGACAGAGAATATCCTCCTGAGGGAGGTATCACAATCCCAGAAAGAGAAGAAGGGGTGTACTCACTCATTAGTGGACTTTAAACAAAATGCTAAGCATTCCCAAGCTGCAAACCACAACCACTGAACTGCTTGGACTATGAAGTACCTTGGACCAGCAACTTGGAGCCCATTCTCTCCAGAGGAACACCTGACCCAGTCTTGATGTTGGGATTAGGAAAAAGGATTTTCCTGGAGTGGATGATGAACTAAGCTATCTTGGGACCTTAGCACCTCCTGCCCTAGCTGGGGAGGAAATAAGGAGTTGGAGAGAAGGCTGAAATATCAAAAAGTGTAACACCATAGCCAAATCTCACCCAGCTATTTCTTCCTGCCTCCTCAGCCTTGTTCCATGTCCCTTCTAATGTCTCCTCTGTCTTCCCATGCCTTCCCTAAATACCTTCTTCACCCAGCTGTATCCCATTCAGGTTAAGATTAAAGGTGTGGGCTACCACTATTTGAAAATTAGCCTTGAACTCACAGAAACAAAGCAAGATCTCTGTTTTTGGAGTTATGGGATTAAAGGCATAGGTCACCACTCCTGGTCTTTCCTCTCAGCTACAATTAAATGTGTGTGCCATCACTGCCTGGCTGTTTGGCCTTTTACTCACAGAGATTCTGTGGATCCCTGTCCTGGGCTTAAAAGTTTGAATTACCACTGCTGTTTTCCCTTGAACTCACTGAGATCCAGAATGATCTCTGCCTCCCCAGTGATGAGACTAATGGTGTGTAGTACTTCTGCCTAGTTTTGCCTGTGGGTTGATCTCCTGATATTCCAGGTTTTATTAAATATATAACATATCACTACAACTAACACTTGAAGTAATATAAATAGAAAAGAAATTCTTTTTTATATAATATGTTGTTATTGCAGTCTCCCCTCTTCCTACTCCTCTAAGATCATACAGAACTTTTGGATCCACATACTGTCTCTCTACTTAGAAAACAAACAGGAACTGAAAGAATAATAATAAAATAAAATAAAGTCAAGAAAAAAATCAAACAAAATGAAATAGAACAAAAAAAATTGAAGAAAAAGAGCCAAAGGAAAATCATAAGAATCACAAATAGATACAGAGACACATAAGTTTTCACACACAGGACTTCCATAAAAAATACAAAACCAGAAGTCATAATAGGTATGCAAAGAGCCTATAATAAAACATGAAAGAATTAAGGAAGAGAGAGAGGGAGGGAGGGAAAAAAACAGAAAACACACAAACTAACAAAGAAATAGTCATGACAAATCATTGAGGCAAAGAACCTTAGATGATGCCACTGAGTTTGGTGTCTGTTGGCCATCTTCTGCCTGCCATGGTGTTTGATTTTAAGTGTGCTTTTTATCCCCAGTGAGAAACCAATGGAGGAAATTAATTTTTCATTTCCTAGCATTTATCAAGTACAGATAGATTCTGGGTTACATATGAGAGTTTGTGCCCACTTCTCTCAGCCCTGGGACCTCATCTGGCACAGTCCTTTGTAGGTCTTGTGTATGCTGCCAGTTTCTGTGAGTTAATATGTTTATCCATTGTGCTACGTTTATAGAACAGATAGTTATGGATATACACTGAGTTTGGTCTTTGCTTTGTATTCGTGCTTTGGGGAGTGGACTAACAGTTGGCATAGATAGGATATTTTGATTTGTTTGCTTTGTACTTTAATTTATATTGTAAATGCTTATATATTTTTAATAAATATTAATTTTTATATAATATATTATAAATAAATATTTTTGTAATATCTATCACCCCATGTTGGGTCCTAGATCTTGTAGACTTATTTATTTGTATTATATAAAGAATTAACATTTATTGAGGAGTATATGAACATTTATGATGTAAATTTAAACTTAAGGCAAATTTTGGAGATTAAAAACTGTCATGTCAGGCTGTTCATCTGCTCTTTGAGAACACAGGAACAAAACAGGGGTAGAACTTTGTGTTTTGAGGGTCTTGATCAATTTGGCCATGCCCTATAGGGTTTTGAATTTAGGAGTTATGTATCTGGGCTTTTCTTATGTAATGGCTGAATCTCTATACAGTAATGTGCATGCTACCAAAGGAGAAAGATAAACACCAGCCTGCCTAAAATCTTTCTTATTACAATGGTGTCCTGCCTGCAGGATATACTAGTATAAGAGTAGCAATAAGTTTATGGGTGTATCCAACCAATATCTAATTGGTTTAAGACCTACTCCATGAGGTACAACTCACCCCCTACATAGCTTTGATGGCCAAGTTTCAGAGACTAGATAGGCTAGGACCTATTGTTGGTTGTTGTGGCTCTTTTACTCTCTGGGGACCCTCTACATGGCTCCCACATATATATACAAGTGGAGTCTTATTATTACTTATGAATGCCTAACCTTAGTTTGGCTTACTTCTTGTCAGCTCTTCTAAACTTTAAATTATCTCTTTTACTTTTAGCCTCTGGGCTTTTACCTTTCCTTTACTTCTGTATGTCTTATTTTCATTCTTATTCTCTGACTGGCCGGGTGGCTGGCCCTTGGCATCTCCTCCCCTTGTTCTATTGCTTCTCTTTCTCACAGATTCTTCCCTGTATATATTTTTCTGCCTGCCAGTCACACTTATCTTTTCTCCTGCCTCACTATTGGCCATTCAGCTCTTTATTAGACCATCAATTGCTTTTGACAGGCAAAGTAAAACAGCTTACCATAGTTAAGCAAAAGGAACATAAAAGAATGCAACACGTCTTTCTTTACATCATTAAAGACATGTTTCATAGCACAAACAAATGTGAACACTTCTTAGAATAATATTCTGTAGCAAGGAAACTAGGGGAAAATCATATACTACTGTTCTGCTAAATGAACATAACAATAAAATAACTCTTAATAATATTCTACTACATTCATAGATAAGTGCCTTGTTCAGCCATTGTCACAGAAGCTTTCTTCAAAGTATACAGGAACAAAATCATAGACACCCAGTCAAACAAAGTACAGAGATTGAAAGACCTTGCAATACTTAATCCTTATAGCATGTCTCCATTAAATCTCGCTCCTTGGGAATCAGGGAATTCTGTGGAAAAGAAAGTGGTAAGGTGGTAAGAGCCAGAGTAGGTGGAGAACAGAAATCTTAATAATGAATTTGATTTTTCTCAGATGTCCCATAACAAAAATGACTACAATCACAAACAAGTCAATGGCTTTTAGCTACATTCCTTCATTTAACAATTAAAATGAAATTTCCATTCTGAATTAATTTTGAGTATTCTCTGAAACTGATCTGGTGAAATACAAACAAGCAGCATACTCTTTCTAGCAACCTGTTGATATTCTAGACATATGGAGGCTAAAAATAGATGATACAAAAAATTATAGAGTTGGAAAATAGTCATCCAGATTTGTCCATGATGTTTAATTTTTTTCAAGATCTGTGGACATGGATAAATCACAGTTTTGAGCCCCCTTTTTGAAAAAAAAAATATGCACTGTGCTTTCTGAAATGATAATTTGGCAGCTCCAGAAAAAGAAATAAAGAGTGCTTGGTATAAGATACAGGGTTCCAGAATGTTGTCATTAGCTGCTTAAATCTGCTAGATCATTGTGATCAGCCTGGATACTGTTAAAAAATATCAAATGTGTTTTGAAAGCTACTCAAAGCTTTTGTTTGTTTTCATCCCTATGTGGTTTCAAGTGGAAGAAACCAACAAAAATTTTGGAAATCAAGGGACAGAGTTGGGAAAAGTGAAAAGGATGCCTGATGTGTTCAGGAAAGCTCACTTAGTCAACAAAGCTTTCACTAGACTGCCACATCTCTGTGAAGGTGACATGTACAATGATTGCTATGTTCTTACCCAGTAGGAACATGTAGAGAACCAAGTCATCAGAGTTCATCCCTGGAATCTGCTCTCCCAAATAGGGGCTGTGTACAGGGATGTGAGGGGAATCTTTCAGTGCTACTATTCTCAGTATCATGTAGAAATTTTAAAAACCATAATACCAATTATTTCTTTGCAGTATGTAAAGCAGTGTTGTTTTTTTAAAGTCAATTGTTTATTTTTAATCAACTCTACTTATCACACTCCAATGCAAGTCACTCTCCAATTATGATGGAATATATTTTTTCATGCTTAATTGCTGTAGGGACTCATTTCCAGACAAAGTTATATCCATTATGTAACCAATAAATAGATTGATTATTTTCAGTAAATGAGAAGTGGCAATAAAGCTGTTCATTCTGACTGAATATTGGTTGTAAGTTAGATCTACTGATAACTCTTGTATGTTTAGAAACTCTGTTATTATTCAAAAATTATTTTAATCATGCTAATGTACATTTTGGAGATGAAAAAACTAAAATATGTAAATAAAGGTTTGATATTTTTTATATTTTATTAAAATACACACTTATTCAAACTTTTTTCATTCTTTTTAACATTTCTTTTAGCTGTTTTTGGTGGTTGTTCTTAAAGACTATGTAACATGAAATGCTGGAGGTTAATTTTGATATGTCAATTTGCTAAGCACTGGTATGCTTTAAAGTTTTTAAAAATGAGCTGTCTGGAAAATACATAAAACAAATGTCCTGATTTTTTTATACTTACCAATTTACATTATGTAAATATTTTCTTGCTCATTTCTTAAACTCGCAGCATAAAGTCATTGAGGAAAATAGGCAAAATTGTCCCTAGGAACCTACAGAACTCCTGTAACATGAATTGTAGTTGTTATTAAATGAGAATTCTGAGCCAGATATCAGGGAAAAGTAGGAATATCAGAGAGAGGAAACACATCCCCATCAAATCTCACCCAGCCAACTTCTCAAAGTAAAAGCTGTCTTCCAGCTTCCTCAGCCTGACTCCTCATTGCTTCTACAGAATAAATCTCTGTTTTCCTAAACCTGCCTTAATTACATTTTCAAATTACAAATTCATCCAATTGTTTCTCTTCTGGGTTTACCTGTGCACCATATTCTAGAGTTAAGATTAAAGGTGTGAGATACTACTATTTGGTGTTAGGCTTTGAACTCACAGAAACACAAAAAGATCTCTGTCTCTGGAGTTATGAGATTAAAGGCATAGTTCACCACTCCAGGTATTTTCTAGTCCTGGGATTAAAGGTATAAGTCACCATTCTTTGACCCTCCTGTCTTTAGTGTGGGTGGATCTGTTCTCTGATATTCTAGACTGGTTTTATTAAATATTTAATATAATCACCACAGATCCCTTTCATATTACTGTCTGTGAGGCACAGTTTGTCATCAGAAGTACTGTTCCCATACCTTACTCATGACTTCTCTCTTAAATACTCTCATGACCAATGAATGCATTTTACCTCACTTTGTGCTATGCCACAGCCGTAGGGTAAGAGCAAATATGTGGATTTGTGGAACATACAATTTCCATTGCAATAAAGCAAAAGATGCCCCTGAAGCTTAGGAGCACCGACACATAAGAGGTTATGTTTTCGACTGTGCCATATGAAAAATGTCAAGATTTATTGAAGAACTATAAATTTACTGACAAAAATGGTTTGTGTTGCCTATAATTTGCAAAGTAATCTTAACTTTGTGGAACAAAAAGTGGAGGTAAACAATGATTATTTTACCCCAGTTTTCACTACTACAATGAACTATGGAATCACACATTATACGTCACACTGTACATATATTTACCTTGTCTTTAAATACATTTACATCTGTGTAGGTTCTAAAATGGCTCCAGACAGCTACAGAGTCTTGAACAGAGATCAGGGAAATGCAAAGAAGAGCCTTGCTGGCTGAAAGATGAAAGTGGTTGGGAGTCAGTGTAGAATGAATACCAACATTTGTTGATAGCTTGTGATTCAGGGTCATAAGTAAGGTTAGTCTCAGTATACAAGTGAACTGCAGAAATAAGGTAGAAAAGCAAGAGTTCATGAAGATGAAGGGGATCTAAGTCAACTAACAATGGAGAGGACAATACACAATCAGTACTGGTTGATCTTGGTTTGATTGCTGAAATCAGTGTTGGAGGCTAAGCAGTGATGACAGTCTAGGCAAGGTAGAGTTCATTAGTTCATGAACTATGTTCATTAGTTCCAAGATATACAATTTGTCAGATGAAAAAACATCAGGTGCAGTCTTTTTATATAGTACTGTTTCAGATAGTACTGTTACAGGTCTTCATTTTTATGGGGTCTGTATAATCTCTATCAGGATGCTGTACACTTTACTAGCTCTGTTATGTTTGAAAACTTTTTAGACATGGTTTGTCTGATAAGATTTTAG
The DNA here is from genome assembly GCA_004025045.1 of Sigmodon hispidus. NCBI lineage: Eukaryota > Metazoa > Chordata > Mammalia > Rodentia > Cricetidae > Sigmodon > Sigmodon hispidus. The sequence goes on from PVIH01010919.1 coordinate 66,119, forward strand.
TATGCACATGTATTCATATGGTCACAAAGTACTTTGGTTATGGCATACTTACTACTTTGAAGAACAAGATATTTTTTTTTTTTTTTTTAGTCCAAGCCTCGCTGATGGTACCAAACATATTGTGCTACATATATATATATATATACTCATCAAGTCCAGGGTCATCTTGGTCCAACTTATGAAGTCAAATAATGTTGAATGTTTTCATTTTATTTCATTTTATTTAACTTTCCCATATCTGACAATGTATCCCTGTCTGACAATGTAGCCCAGATGGCCAAGGAATCACTACATAGATCACACTGGCTTTATATTCAGAGAAATTCACCTACTTCTGCCTCCTGAATGTTAAGATTAAAGACATGTACTACCTAGTTGAATGCTTTTTGTTAAATAGAATGTGTGAGGCCAAGGCTCAACCTGAAAAAAGCAGGGCTTATTTTTTCTGTAGAAAGTGAACTAACTCACAGAAGAACATAGCTTTATCTCCATCATTCATACAAGAACTGTGGCTTTGTTTCAAGAAAATATCATTTATATAAACGGCACATGTTTACAAACCTTTCCAGGCTTTCCCTGCTCATGAACCCTGAACTCTGTGACAGTTGTCATGACATCTCTGACACACATATCATTCGAAAGACTGGCATGGATACCTTTACATCTAAAAACTCAATAGTGCTAATATTGACAGAACCACAACATCTTTCTTCTCACTCCTCCTAGCTAACAAGACTCAAGTGGTGGGCGTATGGGGAAAAAAATACTTCAGATACTTACCTTACATCTGGTTCTCTCTCTCTCTCTCTTTCTCTCTCTCTCTCTCTCTCTCTCTCTCTCTCTCTCTCTCTCTCTCCATCTCTCTGTCTCAATTCATCTCAAAAGGGAAAACAAACTTGCTTTTTTATGTCTTGTTATTCTTTTGCTACAGAACATGGAACAGTTGGCATAGGCTTCATGCCAGGATAAAATGCTCAATTATGATAAAATACTGGTTCTTCAGTAATTTGGACTACCTTTTGATCTAAATTTGGGTTTAAGATTAATGCCTTCCTAAAATGATCAACTGCCTTGAAATATATATTCTCATGATGCTGAATATGAATTAATTTTTAAAAGGGAAAATACATCGCATGAATTCTATTTTGTATTATATTAATAATAGAGTAATATCAAATATTGGTCTTTTGAATTGAAAATGATAAAGGTAATGTTATAAGTGACATGATCTTAGAGACAACATGAAAATTGTCATTGAAAGGAATTTATAATATAGACAAATCAGAACAATAGAATAAAAATCTTAGATATAGCAACACAAACAGATTCATATCTCTAAGGGCTAAGAGTTTTAGCTACAGACAGGACTAAAACAGTGCAATGGGATAGTGTCAGATACTCAAGTGTTCTCTTCAACCTGAAGAAATATTTTTCTCTGACTTGGTCTAGGAGAAAAAAATAGTCAATAAGATTAATGTTCCACAAATTGCCATTTTATTCTCATTCTTTGTCTTTATTCTAGTAATTAAAATGTGAAGATATTACATTATAAATGCTCTATTTAAATTTTTACATTTATTATTACCTAAATATACTTCTTGATTTTGTGAAATTTGGTATTTACATATAAACCCACTTCAAAAGGCTTAAAGAAAATAATATGAACCGAGAGATTAGTAACTATTCCATCTGCCAAAAATATTTTATTTGAAAAGATCTCTTGAATATATATTTGTCACTCAATAAATATTTTTTTCCAGAAATTTTAGAGCATGTTCCCTGTAATTTCAAAGAACTTAAATTTTCCATACATATATAACTTCATGTCTTAAAATTTATGCCACTGGGAAAAGTACCAAGCCTAAAATGATAATTTACAAAACATATCTATTTTTAAAGGTATGAGGCCTAGTTAATAAATATCTCTTTTGTGGGCCAACAGCATGATGTAATTAAAGAAATATACCACATAACAATTAAAATCATTTTAATATAGGCTTTCAGTTTAAAGGATAGGAGAAAGTGCAGTACTCAAAAAATAGCAATAACTAAGAATTTGTATGAGCTTTTCAGAAGAGAGTAATTATTAATTATTTTAGCAATAACCATGAATACCATTTTGGTAGCTCTCTGATTAAGTCTCAAATGCTTGCTAAGAGATTTTAAATTTTTCAGTATTTTTATTTTTGTTTTGTTTCTTTTCTTGTCTCAGTCTTCTGATAAATGAAGTTATAGGGAAAATTTAGTTGCTTTTGGCAGAATTATAATCTTATAATTTAAGATCAAGAACAAAGGAGTGTACACTAAAAGCTGATTATGTGATGTTTCCCTGTAAATAGGGATTGTAAGGAAATCTCAGAAAAATGTAGGTCCACATTTAAGAGTGTAAATGTTGTAAGAAGTTGTTAATTGTTCTTGAATTCATGCTTCTCAGATATAGAGCAGGTTTGTCAAACTCCTCTGTGAGGTGCTTACTTTCCTTTTATATTCATATAATAATTCCTGGTTTTCTATGCTGCTAATTGAAAATTTTGGACCCAGAGTTCTGGGATTATACATAGGTGATGATATCCTCTCTACCAAATTCTGTTATGGTTGATAACTTATAGAATTGTATGATGAAATATGATTTTGCTTCTACTTTTTTTCTCTGTAAAGTTCATTTCAGAATTCTCTTATGCTATTATTGCTTTATATCAGATGTTTATTCTTTGTTATTTTTCAAAAGATCTTTGTATATTTTTGAAGTTACAGGTGAGAGAATAAAAGCATTTTGAAGATAAACTGATTTACTATTCAATTTAAGCAAACAATTGCTTATAGAGAGAGCTTGAAAAGAATACATTTCCAAGAAATAAATGTCCATAGTCTTGCACTACAATTTCCAAAACAAAGTTTACCCAAAGAACAAATAATTCTTGGCTATAATATACAAATTCAGTTTACCATGCTACTAAATAGAAACATGTAAAATATTTTGTTTATTCCACTTCAAATAATCTATAAAACACTATTCGATGGATATAGTGTGTTTTTATATTAATACTTCAATGATAAAATTAGTAAACCTTAAATTAATCACTATTTTTACCTTATATACAATTAGAGGGAATGTTTATTAATTATAAATAATCTATTCACATAAGATTTTTGAAATGGGAATAATTTTGAATTATATTGTAGATTTTCTACTATCAAGAAGAGCTCAAGTATAAGTTTCAGAAAAAAGTCATTGAGATTGCTTCTGGTTCCGCTCCCGGGACCGAGTGCTGTCTACAGAATGACAGTGCGCTCTGGAGCTAGGGCAGGTAAACTCTGCCCCTGACCACATCCACAGCTCCTGCTGAGGGAATTTGCACGGCTCCCTGCTACGACCTCGAACTGAGCAAACCAACTACAGGGGTCTCTGAAGGGCAGATTCAGACCCTGCCCAGAGGTGAGGAGGGGACACCAGGCCTCAGCCTATATCCCAGCCTGGGAGGGAGAGTTGAGCTACCATTGCTTCCTGATCCGCTCTCGGGACCAAGTGCTGTCTGCAGAGTCCCAGCACACTCTGGAGCAGGGGCAGGTAAACTCTGCCCATCACCACACCCACAGCTCCTGCTGAGGGAATTTGCATGGCTACCCACCACAACCTCGAACTGAGAGAACCAACAACTGCAGGGGTCTATGAAAGACAGAATCAGACCCTGACCAGAGAGGTGACAGGAGGCACACAAACCCGAGTGCCACAACTGACCAGGCCCCATCTAATCGTGAACCACTGAAGCCATGGGCAAAAGTCAGTGCAAAAAATTACATAATAATACAAAGGACAACATGGTAACTCCAGAAGAGAATGGCGATCTTACAAATACATGACCTGAACTGAGCAATGAAGAGGAAACAGAAGGAAGCAACACCAAAAATTCCTTTTTTGATGATCATCGAAGCTCTAAAAGAAGATATGAAAAAAAGCCTTAAAGAAATAGAAGAAAATTGGAAGAGATGAACAAATCTATGAAAGAAACATGCCAGAAACTAAAAGCTGAAATAAAAGCTGATATAGAAGCTGAAATAGAAGCAATAAAAAAGATGCAAAATGAGGCAAAAATGGAAATAGAAAATCTGAAGAAAAAAGCTGGAACCAAGATACAAGCAAAACAAACAGAGTTCAAGAGATGGAAGATAGAATCTCTGAAGTGGAAGACTCAGTAGCTCAAATAGGTATATCAGTCAAAGAAAATAGTAAAACTAAAAAAGCCATAACTCAAAATGTTCAGGAAATCTGGGACACCATGAAAAGACCTAATTTGAGAATAATAGGAATAGAAGAAGGAGAAGAATACCAGCTCAAAGAACAGATAATGTTTTCAATAAAATCATAGAAGAAAACTTTCCTAATCTGAAGAAGGAAATGCCTATAAAGATACAAGAAGCTTACAGAACACCAAATAGATATGATCCCAAAAAAAATCAGCATGCCACATTATAATCAAGCCACAAAACATACAGAACAAAGAAAGAATTTTAAGAGCTGCAAAAGAAAAGGGCCAACTCACATAAAGGCAGACCCATCAGAATAACGCCTGACTATTCAATGGAAACGATGAAAGCTGGAAGGGCTTGGTCAGAAGTTATACAGACGCTTAAACAGCATGGCTGCCAAACTAGAATACTATACTCTGCAAAATTATCAATCACCATAGATGGAGTAAACAAGGTATTTCAGGAGAAAGTCAGACTGAAAGAATATCTATCTACCAATCCAGCACTACAGAGAGTATTAGAGGGAAAACTACAACCTAAGGACCCTAGATACATCCACGAAATCACAATCAATAAGTCCACAGAAGAATACCCTAGAGAAAGGAAATACAAACAAGTTACCACCAAAAATGGCAGGAAATATGAATCAATGGTCACTAATTTCGCTTAATATCAATGGACTCAACTCTTCTATAAAACGTCACACACTAACAAGATGGATACAACAACAGAAACCATCCTTCTGTTGCCTACAAGAAACACACCTCAACTGCAAAGACAGACACAGGCTTAGAATAAAGGGTTGGGAAAAGATTTTCCAGTCAAATGGTCCTAAGAAACAAGCAGGGGTTGCAATCCTAATATCTAAAAAAGTAGACTTTAAGCTAAAAGCAATAAAAAGGGACCAAGAGGGTCACTACTTATTCATCACAGGAAAAATTGGTCAAGAGGAGATTTCAATCTTAAATATTTATGCCCCTAATATAGGGGCACCTACATATGTAAAAGAAACACTGCTAAATCTCAAATCCCACATCAATTCTTACACCCTAATAGTGGGAAACTTCAATACCCCACTGTCAACTGTGGATAGATCAACCAGACAGAGCCTCAACAGAGAAATAAGGAGTCTAAATGAGGTTATGATGCAAATGGATTTCATAGATATCTACAGAATCTTCCACCCAAAGGCAAAGGAATATACATATTTCTCAGCTCCTCATGGAACTTTCTCCAAAATCCACCACATAATTGGTCATAAAGCAAATATCAGCAGATACAAAAAAGTGGAAATAATCCCTTGTAACATATCAGACCATCAGGGCCTAAAGTTAGAGTTCAACAACATCAAAACCCAAAGAAAGCCTACCAACTCATGGAAACTAAACATCAATCAGCTGAACCATCTCTGGGTCAATGAAGAAATTAAGAAAGAAATCAAAGTCTTCCTAGAATTCAATGAAAATGAATCTACAACTTATCCAAACTTGTGGGATACAATGAAAGCAGTCTTAAGAGGAAAATTCATAGCGCTAGACACCTATATGAAAAACCGTGAGAAATCCCACACTAGAGACCTATTACCGCAGCTAAAAGCCTTAGAACAATTTGAAGCAAACTCACCAAGAAGGAGTAGATGGCAGGAAATAATCAAACTTAGAGCTGAAATCAATACAATTGAAACAAAAAGAACAATACAAAGAATCAGCGAATCTAAGAGTTGGTTCTTTGAGAAAGTTAACAAGATAGATAAGCCCTTAGCCAAACTAATCAAAAAACAGAGAGAGAGAGTGTCCAAATCAACAAAATCAGAAATGAAAAGGGGGACATAACAACAGACCCCCAGGAAATACAGAGAATTATCAGGTCATATTTTGAAAATCTGTATTCCACAAAAATGGAAAACC
>PVIH01010920.1:0-24520 GCA_004025045.1 Sigmodon hispidus
TGTGGGGGCTGATGTGGGGGTTGATGTGGGGGCTGATGGTCCAAGGCTTACTTCACTATTTGATGTCTCCAGGGAGAAGCTGGCTTTCCTGGCCGCCCTGGGTTGGCAGGAAGGAAAGGAGACATGGTAAGTGCCAGGGTAGGGCACACCCTAAATGAAGAGGAACAGCTGTCTGGAGAGTCAACCTCACATTTTCTTTCCTCTAGGGGGAGCCTGGCATGCCCGGTCAGCCTGGGGCTCCTGGCAAAGAGGGCCTGATTGGTCCTAAGGTACAGGGGCTCTTGATAATGGATATGATGGTGGTGGCATCAGATAGGATAGAGGAAGTCATGATGGAATCAAGGAAGACAGGCTGTGGGGGATTCTATATGGCTGCTTTTGAGATGTCAGGAGAGGTTGGGGTTACACTGGAGAGTCAGGATGGACAGACAGAAGGTGAGGGAGGGGTCATGTTATATTAGAGCAGGATTCCGTGTGGTTGGTGTCATGGGATCATAACAGATGCTTGGAGTATACACTGTAGAGGGCAGTGGTCCCGGGGATGCACAAAGCTCAGGGATATACAAGAGCAGAAGGGTGTCAGCACTGAGTATATTTCTTGCTTCTTCTGTTTCCAGGGTGACAGAGGCTTTGATGGGCAGTCAGGACCCAAGGGTGACCAAGGAGAGAAAGGAGAGAGGGTAAGTTGAGGTCAGTGCAGGGAGCACTGTCTTTGGTAGGAGTTTCATCTTGAAGATTTAATCACCAACCTTTTTCTATCCACAGGGGCCCCCAGGAGTTGGGGGCTTCCCGGGTCCCAGAGGGAATGACGGTTCCAGTGGTCCTCCGGGACCACCTGGTGGTGTGGGTCCCAAAGGCCCTGAAGGGCTTCAGGGCCAGAAGGTGAGGTTCCCCAACTGCAGCTCTTGACCCTGGACTCCACCCTGCCCCCACCCCGCTTTTGTTGTTGTTTGTTTTAGACAGGATCTGACTATGTGGCCCGGGGTGACTTAGAACTCTCTATGTAGACCAGGCTAGCCTCAGATTCAGAACTATGATTGCCTCTGCCTCTCAGGTGCTAGGATTAAAGACATGTACCACCATGCTGGCTGTCTTGTTTCTAACTTTTATTTTTTTATTCTGTGTATATAAATGTTTTGCCTGAACCATGTGTATGTCTGTACCATGTGTATGCCTGGGTCTGAGAAGGCCAGAAGTGGCCATCAGAGCTCCAAGTGGGTGCTGGGAACCAAGTCTGGGTCCTTTATAAGAGCAGCAAGTGCCGGTTGACTGCCCAGCCATCTCTCTAGCCTGGGTTTCTCATTTGTTAAAATAGTACTGAGGATTAAGCCCAGGGCCTCACACATGCTAAGCGAGTGCTGCATTGCTGAGCTACATTCTCAGTGCCCCTAACCATCCTCTAGAGCCCGAACCTACAGTTCATGTTCTGATCTCCATGTTCCAGTCTCTGAAGCCAGGCCCCCCACTTTCTGTCACTGTCACTGACCCGTTGGCACTTGTGTCTGACAGGGTGAGCGAGGTCCCCCTGGAGAGAGTGTGGTGGGGGCTCCTGGCGCTCCTGGAACCCCTGGTGAGAGAGGAGAGCAGGTGAGTGTGCATTCCTGGGCTTAGAGTCCGATCTTAGAGCATGATCTCTGGTGTCAGCGAGCTCTGTCACAGCCTGGTCACATTTGTTGCACATAGGGGCGACCAGGACCTGCTGGCCCTCGTGGGGAGAAGGGAGAAGCTGCACTGACTGTGAGTTTGGCCTGGGTGGGATGGGTCACCCAGCACCCTGACCCCTGGTCCCAGGGCTCTTGACTTGATATGCCTAGTCTTTCATCTCTGCATTATGCGACCCATGATTCATGGGTTCTTTGGGGGCCTTGTGGTCTTGTGTTCCCAGGAGGATGACATTCGGGGCTTTGTGCGTCAGGAGATGAGTCAGCACTGTGGTGAGTGGACCTAATGTGCAGTCTCCTGCCTCCACCCCATCTAGGACACCTGGACAGAGAGAGGCTGGCAAGTGGAGATTGATGGCTCCAGGCCAGCAGGACTCCCTTAAGGGACGGAGACAGACAAATGTGGGTGGCTGTACAGTGTTCTGGAGACTGTATTTGGGGGGGCTAGAGTGGGGAGCAGGGCAGCCCCAAAAGCTGTGGCAGGTGGGGGGTGGTGATTCTGCCCCCCCTTCTGCCTATTGTTCCCTTCATCCCTGTGTTCCCACCCCTGCCTCCTCTGTCCCTGATCTGTTTCCAGCTTCTCATCGCGGCAGCGTCACCTCCTCTACACTCCTGGTCCCTTCTCACTCTGCCCCTCACTGGCCCTCCGGCTGCTGTACCTCTGTGTATCTAACCCACCATGTGACTTTTGTCTGCTTCTTTTCCATCTTCCCAGCCTTTGCTTGGTCTCTTGTTCTCCATTTCTCATGGCCTCACTCTACCATTTTCTGTCCCATCCAGCGTGCCAGGGCCAGTTTATTGCATCTGGATCACGTGAGTAGCTTTCTGTATCTAGAACTTTCTTCATCTAAGGCACTGACTGCCTTGCCTTTCATTTGGGTCCTCTCAGCAGGGGTGTATCTAGAGTGGCTGACTGTGATAACCAAGGGTGTCGTCACCCACCTGTTCCAGGACCCCTCCCCAGCTATGCTGCGGATACAGCTGGCCCCCAGCTCCACCGTGTGCCTGTGCTTCGGGTGTCTCATGTAGAAGAGGAAGGTGAGGCTGAGTCCACAGGCACAGACATGCATATGAGCATTCAGATATCAGGGCACATTGCATGAATATAAAGTCTACACACACATTCCTGCACATGGGAGACAAGGTTGCTATCCACTCTGTCCCAGAGCCAGCAGGGGCTTCCTCACAGCATACCCTACCCTGTCTGCAGGCCAGATACCCCCTGAGGATGATGACGACTTCTCTGAGTACTCGGTATATTCTGTGGAGGACTATCAGGACCCGGAAGTTCCTTGGGACAGCGATGGTGACATCAAAGGCTGGGACCAGAAAGGTTCAGGTAGTGTAGATGAAGCCCCTCCCACTGCTGATCTTTTGCTGATTTCAGATTCCTCTGATCCCACTATCCCCAATGACATAACCACCACTGACCCTAGACCCCTGCTCCTTACCACTGGATGAGGGCTCCTGTACTGCCTACACACTGCGCTGGTACCACCGGGCTGTGCCTGGTGGCATGGCCTGTCATCCCTTTGTCTATGGTGGCTGTGGAGGGAATGCCAACCGCTTTGGAACCCGTGAAGCGTGTGAGCGCCGCTGCCCACCCCAAGTGACCCACAGCCAGAAAACAGGTAGGAGCCTAGACTTTTTCACTGAAGACTGCACCTACACTGACCAGTTTCTGGGTGAGAAGCTCCTTGAGACTGGGGGATCTGGAGTAGATGCCGAATCAAAGAACTGGCTATATATCCCCAGCTGTGAAGCTTGCATGTGCCTATCCATGTTCCTTTTTGCTAAGGGTTCCCTCTCTGAGTCCACTCAATCCTTCATGGATGCTTTGTCATGTTTCTGTGCAGATTTCATTTTAGGAAGGCAGATCAGAGGACTGAATGCTTTCTAACGTGTTCCATACAGGTGCTGCCTAGCGCTGAGGCCTGAATGATGCATTTGATGGTCAAGTGGAGTCCCTGGAGGTGGCAGGGCTCAGCAGGGTCCTGCTGGCCTCCATTTGGTGCTAGAGTTCTGTGTGCAAATGAGCGTGTATACATGTCCACTATTTCAGTGACTTGGTTCTGCGGGTCTAGCCTTCCCCCTTGTGGACAAATCCCTATTGTGGTGCCTGCTTTCCTGGCAGATGACTCACTTGTTGGGGGTGGCTGTGGGCAGTGAATGGATGTGACTGGTGTCCAACTTGCCCCTTGACCCAAGGCTGTGATGCCATGGTGCTGATTCTGGGGTGGGGAGGCATTAAAGCTGCTGTTTTAAAAAGGCCCTTGTTGATATTCTGGCTGAGATGGGGTATCAGGAGACACACTTCCCGTGGGGGAGGGGCAGTTAGCATTATATTGCATGGTATAGCGAATCCTCTTACCTGACCCTGGTTATTTTTCTGTGCTCTTATTTTCCTAACTTGCCCCCCACAGAAGAAGTAAATATGGTGGGGGCTAAGGAGGTGTCCTTACTGCTCCCTAGGAGGGGATGAGTCATGGGTAGAGGACTGCCTCATGCCAGGAAACATGTCCTAGCTCCTACCCCAGGAGGCTGGGGAGATAAATGGGCCTTGAGGTGGAGTAAAGGGTCAAGTCCACAGGAGAGCCCCAGCAGCTCTGGTGTCCCCGCTTCCCTGGAGGGAACTGGCAGCGGTATGACTGGCATTGGGTGGGAATGGGAGGCTCTGGGGTCTGGGTTTGCTCTGCTTCTCTCCCCACTCTGTCCCCACGTCTGTCCCCACGTCTGTCCTTCCTCAATGGCCATGCTGCTCACTTTGTCTGTAGGGCTTTCTCTTTCTCTGAACCTTTCCTTCCATCTGATGACTCTGGACTACGTCTGTCTCTTTCTGCCTTGTCTTTTCTCGTCCTCCCCTTCCTCTTCCTCCTCGGCCCCGCCCCTGCCGTTCCTTTTCTTCCTCTGCCTCTGGATGTTGCTGTCCTTGGCTTCCACTTGTTCCCATCCTTGTCTTTGGAGTTTTTAGACAGGGTCTCATGTGACCCAGTCTGGATCCTGCGCCCGGCCTCCAGGTGCTGGGATGATAGACATACCCCACCTTGCCTCTGTACACACTTCCACTCTCTCTGCCTGGCTCTTCCTCTGTCTAGTCCTGTCTTGGTTTTCTTGCTGTTTCTTTGACTGTCTCTGTGCTGTCCGTGTCCTTAGCTTCCGGACCCTCAGCCTGCTTTCTCTTTACAGCCTTACAGCATGATGACCAGGTGGGCATGGGCGGTGCTCAGAGTCCTGATATTGGGAAGGGTCCTGTTTGTCCCAGCGGCCCCTGTCCCCACCCTCCAGCTCCTCCTTCAGAACTATCCGGAGATTATTCCCTACTCTGTGGCTTTGGAGAGCCACTCAGCTACGACCACAGAGCCCTCAGCTTCCTGGAGCTACTCCAAAGCTAACCCTCACCTGGACACACGCATCACACTCTCCTTGGACGTCCCCATTGGCCTCCTGAGGATCTTACTGGAACAGGCCCGGACCAAGGCTGCCAGGGATCAGGCTGCCACTAATGCCCAAATACTAGCTCGTGTTGGCCGCCGTTGAGACTGAGGGTGGGGGTCATAAAGATGGGGTGACCCTGGATGAGAAGTTCTGCAGAACAGCAACAAAGCTGGACAGTGCTACATCTGGGCAGAGCGCATACCCAGGCTTTACCACAGTGGGCCACGGCCATAGGTTCTGAGTGTCCACAGTATGTTTAGTCAGCTTGGCCATATAGTGTGCTGCCACACATCTGTGCCCTTCGTACCTACATATATTTGGGAATCTTGAACACTGGCATGTATGTTTACTATATGGAATCTTGTCGGTCACGGAACATCAAATGCCACCACATGAGCCCCATCACTAAATGTTAAGGAGAGAACCCTCGTGTTTCACCCAAGATCCATCCAAGGCCCACAGGCCTGAGCCCCCACCTGAGGCCACTGTAGCAGAGCGTGCTGGGGTGGGGGCTGGATGCTTGCTTGTGGTTTTGTTTTTAAAGACAGTCTTACAACGGAACACTTGAATGTCCTAGAACTTGCTGTGTGACCAGGCTGATCTCAAATTTACAGCAATCCCTTTGTCTCTGCATCCTGAGTGTGAGGATTACAAGCATGTGTCTCCACATCTGGTGACACACTTGTTTGTACTCTGTGAGGCAGCACCCTGCTTACTGGGATGTGGTTATCAGAGACATCTCCAGGCAAAGGAATAGATGAACACACATGGGAAATCTGACCTTGGCAGGTTGTGTGTGTGTGTGTGTGTGTGTGTGTGTGTGTGTGTGTGTGTCTGCCTGCTATAAATCTCTGACAGCTGTGTGTGAGTGAGGTTTGGAGGCATGTGAGAAGGACCGAAAGAAGAGGGTGTTTGACTCCCAAATCCACACACAATACCCACAAGCACTGTCCTAGCTGCACCCCAGCAACCCTGCCAGCTCTGTGGACATACATGGCTCAGGGAGCAGATCCTGCTGGAACGCCAAGCAAGTCTGTGCTTTCTTTGATAGACTGTCCTAAGCAAAGCTGTTCTCATTTTCCGACCCCAACTTCCTCAACTGTAAAGCAGAGTGAAGCCACCAAGCTTCTCGGAGCACAGTGACATGGTGTACATGAAAGCTGTAGGTGGCTGCAGGAGGCGCTCAATAAATGTCAGATGATGAAGAAAAGGATGCTCCGAGTCACTCAGTCATGTGTGCCCAGGCGGTGACACATGAGGGCTGAGTCACACCTGCCTTCCCTGCCCTTCCATTCACCTTCCTTCCTTACCCTCTGACCTGCTGCTCACTGTGAAAAGGGGAGGCTTCGCCTTTTTTATTACACCTCCCATTCTGTTGCGGAGCTGGAAAGAAGGACGTTTCTGGGGCTCGTGATCCTATTTGCCTGTGGATGAAGCAGGAGCTCCAGTGGTCAGACAACTCGTGCAGGAGACAAGACTAGACCCTGAGCGGTACCCGCAGCTCTTACTGGAAAAAAGCGCTACTGGCCCGAAGGGTGCAGCTGCCTGCCTGGACCTGCGCCTGACAATCTCACCGAGCAAAGCAGTCCTGGGGGGGGCGGGTCTAGAACGATTGGGGAGGCGGGGCCCTTTTCCTCTGAGTCTTGGGGGGCGGGGTTTGCTAACCCTTGCCGAGCCGCGGGAGGTGGGGTGAGGGGGGGCGGCGGCCCTGGCCAGTTCGGTGGCAGGATGAACAGAGGTACCTTGGGAGACATCTCTCTGACCGACCCTGGGTGGGAGAGCGACGACGGGCATGGTAGGCACTGGGCAGCATGGGGACGGTGGCATTGGGAGAAGACTTAGGTGTAGGGAAGATGGTGCTGGAGGGAACATGAGGGTTGGGGGTCTCTCCGAGGGCTCTGAGAGGGCATCAATCTGTCAGTGGCCTGAAGGGGAGGAAAAACTGGGACTTTGTTGGGAAGAGGGGCCTGGGCCAGGGTGGAATGACTATAAATAGAATCTTCTTTTAGCCAAGGGGGAAGGCTAGCCAGCTGGAGCTGCCTGAGGCATGCCCCAGTATGTATGTCCCTTGCTGGCCAAGGGGTCTTGTTCATCAGGGCCACCCAGTTTGGGAAGTTTTTCATATAGTGCCATCTTAGACTTTAAGTTTGTATTTTTAGGACACCTACTGTGTGCCTTGTGCTGGTCTTAGTTTCTCTAACACCTACTGTATACTCTATCTTTTCTATGGGCGTCTCTGTTTTTGCACCTTGGCTAGCTCTGACTCACATGCAGCACCTACTGTGTGCCCTGCGCCAGGCTAAAATCAGGAAGTACAGATCAGGGTTCACTCACATGGCTGGATACCCCCAAATTGGAACCTCACACTGTGAACTCTGGGCCCAGAAGGATGCTGGAGATAGTTCTTGGAAATAGCCAGAGAAAGCTAAGACTTCTGGGAAGACCCTGCATCCAGCAAAGCAGCATTTGGTCAGGGAATAAAGAGGAAGAGAAAGCAGGGCAGCAGGACTAATTATGCATGAGCATGTTTGTGTGTGTTTGTGTGCAAGGCTGAGGCCCCTGGATTTATGTTGTAAATGGGGGCTTGTTGGTAAAGATACAGAGAGCAGGAAGAGTTTGGGCCTTGAGGACTTTGATCAAATGGCTTCTATAACTGGGATACTAGGAGGAGGTCTGTTAGTCAGTACATAAGGTATCCAGGGTGCCAACCAGGGTCAGGCCACTTAGGTTCATGGTAGAGAAGGGCTGAGCTAGCCATGTTCATACATGAGTGCACAATGGCATCCCAATACTTCCTGTCCATGGGACAGGGTAATTGGTGCACTTTGAGATTCCCTGAAGAGGGAAAAGCCCAGGGCTAGTTAACTAACATCTGCTGATACTGAGGAGCAGAAAGCTTAGAGGGCGTTTCATTGTTTCACTGGCAGGGACAAGCAAGAGCCTGGGTGTGAGAAGTGGGGCAATAAAGCAAGATTTGGTGAAGCCGTGAAGGCTGGGAGGTGAGCTGAGTCCTTCTTGCACTGTGGGCTGGCTCTGTTATCTTGGCTCCTCAGTTTCTTACCCAGGAGATGAGGCCATGGAAGGGGAGATGTCCTCATGCAGACCCTGGCATTGGGAAGGTTGCCTAGGCTCAGGATGGTGACCTATGGCTTCCTAGCTGGATCTATGTTCTTGAGAGGGTGTGTCTGGGTCAGCCTGGGGTGAGCTGAGAAGAGTGGGAGGTATAGAAACACATTTCCTGAAACCAGGCTCAGACTGGGTGTGGAGATGGCCTTGGCCCCCTGCCCTGCCTTGCTCTGCTCTGGCCACCAGCTCTTGAGTAACATCCAGGAATTTCTGGGGAAGGGATGGGCCTGATGCAGTACTAGGTACCCATGATGTTAGAGGTAACTCTGATGATTCTACTTCCCTGTGAGTGGAAGGCAGTGAGGTTTCTGGGGCCAAACGTGGTTCTAGGGTGACCTTGGCAGTGACCGGGACATAAACAGGAACAGGATGTGTGGCTTTTGAGAAGTAGCTACTGCTTGCTGTCCACAAGAAGAGCCCTGCTCACTATGAGCCATCTGTGGGTGTGCTCCAAGCTGCCCACCTCGCTCTGGGGATGGAGGGAGGTACTGCAACAGAATGAGGAAAGAGGAAATAAACCTGGAGCAGTGTATTTCCTCAAGTAGCCAGCCAGAGCTAGTACTAGGGAGGCCCCAGGTAGGCTTCTGAACTTGTAGTTCCTTGTGTAGTGGTGAAGAAATCGTTGTCATAGTCATACTAAGAGTCTGTCAGACTCTCAAGAGTTGGATTGGGGCCTAGAGAACTGACCCAGAGCAGAGATGTGACAGGTGATGCTGGATGAGGCCAGCCTTGCTTTTCTTATTTGTAGCTTCTGTCTGGGCACCTGTGAGACAGAGGCAGGAAACCTAGGGGTAGGGGTAGGGCTCATGACCAGAGGGCATGGAGATGGAGATTCAAGCCTTGTTGCTGGGGGCTGGGCCCTGGATCAGAAAGTGTACAGTTTGGAGAGGTGGGTGCTGGGCAGGAGGGGAAGACACCTGAGCTTTCGGGAGGCAGTGGTGAAGGTCAAAGACAGTGTGGCTTTGTCCCTTACCAGCCTCCAGGGGGTCATGTTCATCTGGGTCACCCAGTTTGGGAAGTTTTTCATATGGTACCATGGTGATATATTATATATTTAATAAAAATAGTCTGGAATATCACCCATAGCCAAGCATTGAAAGCCAGGCAGTGGTGGTGCATGCCCTTATTCCCAGCACTTGGGAGGCAGAGGCAGGTGGATCTCTGAGTTCGAGGTCAGGCTAGCCTACAAAGCAAGTTCCAGGGCAGCCAGGACTGTAACACAGAAAACTCTTGCTCAAAAAACCAAAACAAAACAAAAACAAAAAAGGCTGGAGAGATGGCTCCGTCCTCTGATATTCCAGACTATTTTTATTAAATATACAATGTATCACCACGGTACTGCTAAAGGTGAGCTGCAAGGCCTGGCCTGGCCCCTGGCCCTTGCCCCAGTAGACTTTGAAAGGCAGGGAGTGAGGCTGTGATGAATAAGAACACCTACATGTTATGGAGCAGATTTCTGGGACAGTTCTGATACATTTAATCTGTACCATGATCTTGTAAAGTTGATGTCTGCATCTCATTTTCCTGACTAAAAGACAGAAAAAAAAAAAAAAAAAAAAAAAAAAAAAAAAAAAAAAACAGGGAGGCTGGAGATGGCTCAGCAGTTAAGAGGACCTGAGTCCAATTCCCAGCAGCTACATGGTGGCTCACAACCATCTCTAGAACAATCTGATGCCCTCTTCTGGCATAAAGTCATAATGCAGATAGAGCATTCATATACATAAAATAAAATACATAAACTTATTATTAAAACTTTAATCGGGGCTAGGAGTGTGGCTCAGTTGGTAGAGTGCATCCCCGGCATGCACAGCCCTAGGTTCGACTTCCAGCCCTGTATAAACATTGTGCAGCAACAACAGAACTTGAGAAGTGACAGATGGTGATCAGAAGTTCAAGATTATCCTCAGCTACATATTGAGTTCCAGGCCAGCCTAGGCTAGCTAAAAGAGACCCTGATCTTCCTCCCACGCAAAGAAAGAAAAAACAACAACAGCAAAATTATAATTGGTAAAATGTAAATCAACAGTAAAAGAATCAAGATACTGTCAGGGTTTGGTGAGACTCCCAAATAGCTTGGTTGTATTTGCTCCAGGCAGGCAGAGGCTTAGCCCGAGTTCCCCAGGAACCATGCCAAGACATGGTCGATTTTGAGATGCAGCCTGTGTTCCTGTTCCCAAGATAAGGGAACTTTTTCTGTGTGGTTGAACAAGCTGTTCTTGTGAAGTTTCGAGAGTGGAAGCAGCTGAGGAGGCCCCGAGAAGGTCCAGGAGGGTGAGCGGAGGTTGACTGTCAAGGCAGCAGGCCAATCATCGGAGCCACTCAGGGACAACAGCCAAGCTGGTCTAGACTATCCTGGCTCCGAGAGTCACGCAGGCCCCACCCAGCCTCATACCCTTCCTTCTCACCGGGCGACAGTGGGGTCACGTTCCTCTGGGAGCAGTGGCCGCACACGCTTTGGAGGAGGGGCTGCGAGGGCTATGCAAACCAGAACAATCTCCTTGAGAGCCATAAACTTCACATCCGGGGCGGGGCCTGCATAATCTGGGCGTCAAACTTCTTGGGAATTGAGCATGCGCGTTATGACCCTTGGCTTGGAGGACGGGGTGCGTCTAGTCCAAAAAGAGGCGGTAGGAAACTTGGGCGTGCGTAATAGTGAGCCAGTGCCTCTTCAGTTTGGGTGGAGCCTGATAGTCGTGGGGCGGACCCGAGGGAAGATGGACAAGGGCTGGAGCCGATAGAGGAGGGGCGGGGCCCGAGGGGCGGGACCTCGGGTGGCCCGAGGTGGCCCGGCTGCTGGGTGCGAAGCAGGGCAGTCCTATTCATTTCGGCCGGGGATGGCGTCCCCACGGGAATTGACCCAGAATCCCCTGAAGAAGATCTGGATGCCTTACAGCAATGGGCGGCCCGCTCTGCACGCCAGCCAGCGTGGTGGTAAGACGGGGTCCACAGGGAGAGGAGGAGGGAGCTGAACCCGGATGGGTGGCTAGACGACCTGGGCGAGGGTCCCCAGTGGAATGGCAGGCAAGGAGAAGAAGCCATTGTGACTGGTGGGCGGGGTCGGGGCCAGGTGAGAGGCTGGGAACAGGTGTGGCCATTGTAACCGTGGCCCGCAGACGCTAGTGTGGTGGGACCGGAGTGGAGACAGGTGTGCGGGAGCATCTCTTGGAGCCTGGGTCTGGCCACCATTACCTTGGGAGGGCACTGACCTGAGCTGTATCCTGGATATAGGAGAGGAGCTCGTGGTCATGGTACTGCTTGTTCCTCTCGGCTGGCCACAGAGTGGGCCGCCAGGTAGTCTGGCTGGAAACTGAGCTGTGTAGCTCTAGACTAGGCACTTGGCCGAGAACATTTGAAAGCCTAGCCATGGGCTAGTAGTCTTCCTCAAGACAAGTACTCCTTGGTCTTAAAGCCAAAGTTGTGCGAGGAACTTTAGGGGATACTCAATACTTCAGGACTGAGTCAATGGGAACAGGACACCATGTGGGCCTCGCTCTGTGTCCCTGGACATGGAAGCACCCACTTGATTTCATAGGTCAATGACTGCACGGGAGGGTGTAACATCGAGGAGATGTGCTGAAATTTGTGACCTGCTAAGTGACTCACCTCTTCTGGGATCCTGGGTGTTTTCATCTACTTCCTTGGTTCTTCTGTTTGTTCTTAAATGAGTCTGCTTTTTTTTTTTTTTTTTTTTTTTTTTTTTTTTTAATTAACAAGGAAAAGAAAAAGTGTTTTAGGAGTAATTCAAGTATTGTAATGAATCTGCAGCCTGGCAGAGACCTCAGAGAACAGCTAGTGCAACCGGAGGTGCAGATATGGAAGTGGAGATCAGGCTGTTGTGTGATGTGCCAGGGTCTCCTTGCATTCCTGAAGGCTGCTGTGTGTGATAAGGGAGGGGAGAGTCCTTTGGGCTTTTGTTGCCAAGGCCAACCTTGAGGCCATGACTTTGACCATGACCACAACTAGATTTCTAGGAGTGTGGAAGTAGGGAAGGTGTGTGTGATCACACCTGGGTCCTTGTAGGGTGGCTGTGGTTCATAAGCAGACTATGTTCCCATGGGTGGTGGCTCTGACTACAGTATGGGTACTGGTGGAGCTGGAGCTGGCCAGACACATTCTGAGTCCCCGGGGACTATGGTTAGCCTGGCCAGCCGTCCTTTGGAAGCATTAAGGCAATTCCTCGCCAACCTTTATTAGTACTGTGGTCCTGACTAGGGGGTGGCTGCACCTGTTACAGGAGGGACAGGAATCTTGACTTTGGGGTCAGCAGTAGCATTCAGACCACATCCTGGACCAGCTCTGTGACTTTGGGCAAGGAGCTGACCCCTAGACTCCAACCCTAGGATGAGACTGCGGTCATCTTTACCTCTCATGAGTGGATACTTGAAAAGAGGAAGCAAGTTGGGCATGGTAGAGCAAAGATTTGATCCTAGCACTCAGGAGGCAGAGGCTGGAAGATCTGTGGGAGTCTGAGGCAGCCTGGTCTGTATAGTGAGTAAGTACTAGGCTAGTCAGGGCTACAAGAAACAAAAACAAGGAAGCAAGCAGCAAAAGAAAAAGAAGAAAAATCTCATCACCATCAGTCTCCTTTTTGCCTCTCACTATGCAGGGTGAGGGCCTAAGGTGTCAGCCAGCCCAGCCCCAGCCCCTCATTGTAGGTGGAAGGGAGCTGATGCTCACAGAGGAGGGCCTGCTCCAGGTATCTGCTCCTGCGTCAGGGCCTGTATGTCTTAAGTGAAGGATTAAAATGTGGCTCTTGTGTAAGTGGAGGGGCTTGTCGGTGTCAGAGTGTTGGAATAGCCTGAACTGGAGATTCATACTTTCCTGGAGTAGGAGGTGACATGGCCAGGGATGACGCCTGCAGACATGTGCCTGGCAGTGGGAGTCTGGGCCCCAGCCACACGTCCCCGAGGTCACAGCACACCCAGCCTGCTTGCATCTGTGCAAAATCCTCCCCTTTGCACAGTGACCTCGGGCCAGCTTGCAGGACTGTAAGGACAGTAAAGACCCTAGGGTAGGGAAGGTGAGCCTTGCCACAGGGCTTTCTGGGAAGGAAGAAGCAGTGCCTACTGCTGGTGTGGGCTGGAAGTAGATCTCTGGTGTCCCTTCTCCCTGGGGTCCTGAGGCTGACTGACAAAGCCAAGTTCTTCACCCTCAGACACCATAAGCAGTTGATAAAGTTTGGTAATTTATAAAATTCAGAGTCACACCTACATGTCTGGAAGCTATTAACCTTTACCATTAGAATCCCAGTTTAGACCTCTAGGAGCTCTGGGGAGGTGAGACAGGGGATATGGAGGGGCCCAGGACCCTGACAGTCGGTGGGACATTGTTTTTCCTTTGTTCATTTGTATTTGAGAATGTCGTCTCCTGGATGGCTGGGAACCCGCTATATAGACCTATGCCCCCTGAGTGGCAGGATATCATTTTTCTTTCTTTTTTTATATTTATTTATTGATTTTATGTGTATGAGTATTTTACTTTCCTGTGTGTCTGTGCTCTATGTGTGTGCCTGGTGTCCTTAGGGGTGAGAAGAAGGTGTTGATCATCTGGAACTGGAGTTGTGGTTCCTTGTGACCCTCTCTATGGGTGCTGGGCCTCAAACCATGGCCCTCTGCAACAGCAACTGCTTTCTGCTGCTGGTTTTGGGGGGGTATTTTTGTTTGTTTTGTTTTGAGACAGATTTTTTTTTTTTTTTCTGTGTAGTCCTAGCTGTCCTGGAACTCACTCTGTAGACCAGGCTGTAGACAGATTTTCCTGCCTCTGCCTCCTGGGTGCTAGGATTAAAGGCATATGCCACTACATCCAACTTCTGATGGCTTTTTTCTTCCAAAAGGTGACAAGACAGCATGACACCTCCTATGTGACAGGCTTGAGTGTGTGTGTGTATGGGCGACAGGAGATAGATACAGCTTCTGCCCTCTGAGTGGGTCTGTCATGCCATGCCCTCAGTTTGTAAGAACTCTTCCTTTCTCAGTCTGGCCAAGATGGTGGGAGGTGCAATCCATTCGGGTGTCTACGTGAACCCACTCGAGGCACCTTGGCTGTGCCTTTTTTGTTAGAAGTGGCTGGAAGTAGGTAGGCTGGCGGGCACTCTCCATTGCTACACATGGCTCAGGCCTTGGGGCTTCCAGGGCTCTGTAAATAGAGAACCAGAGTGTGCTGGACATGTCTTGAGACTTCCTTCTCTCTTGTTGGGGTCCTTGTGGCTCAGGGCCGGGATCCTGACTGCGTACCCCATCTTCGCTCTGTGGCTCTCAGCTTCCATAGTGTAGCCCTCTGTTCTGCTTTCACTCCAGGAATTATCTCCAAATCATGCTGTTGTAAGCAAAGCTGCTGAGAATGTTCTTGAACTTTGGTTTGCTTTGGGTTATTTCTTGGGAGCTTATCTTGAGGAGCCGAGGTGATCACTAATTTATTGCCTTGTTTTGTGCCCAGATGCAGTCTGCTCCCCTGACTGCCCACATTGCATATTAATGGGAGTGGGGGAGCCTGTGGGAGGAGGCTGTGGCTATGAGAGGGGCCCAGGTCCGCTCCTCTGGGAAAATAGACGTTGTGCTGACTAGTGTTATGTCAATTTGACCCAAGCTGGAGTCATCTGAGAAGAGGGGATCTGGACTGAGAAAGTGACTCCAGAAGATCTGGATTCAGGGAAGCCTGTAGGGCATTTTCTTAATTAGTAATTGATGGAGGACGGCCTAGTCCACTGTGGGTGGTGCCACCCCTGGGCTGGTGGTCCTGAGTTGTGTAAGAAGCAGACTGAACAAGTTATGATGTCCTAGACAGGAAGTAGCACCTCTCCATGGCCTCTGGGTCAGCTCCTGCCTCCAGGTTCCTGCCCTGTCTGAGTTCCTGTCCTGACTCCTTCCATGATGAACAGTGATGTGGGAGTGTGAGTTGAATAACCCTTTCCTCTCCATGTTGCTTTAGTCATGGTGCTTCATCACAGCAGTAGTCACCCTGACTAAAACAGATGTGAAGAGTAGGGACAGTACCTTGGTCTTGAAATCATGAGCACTGAGGGAGCAATGGTGTGTGTGTGTGTGTGTGTGTGTGTGTGTGTGTAGGAGCTCATCAGGAGGGCAGGAGTAGGCCGATGGATTGCCATGGTAAATGGCTGATGTACAGTCGTTAAGTTGCTTCAGAGCTCCTGGTCAGCCTGGGCAGGAGTTGCACAAACAGGCTCAAGCAGTCTGCTGGCCCGAGGAGGCAGGGCCTTACTTAACTGCGCTTCCTCTTGACTTAGCCAATCCTGAGGTTCTTCTGCAAGTGCTCTCACTCTTTCTTCAGCCAGTACCCCCTTCTACTTCCCCTGGGGTTCACAGTTTGGATCATGCACAGGAATGATGCTGCCTACATCCCAAGTCCTAAGTGCAGTTGAGGCTGAAGAACACCTGTGTCCAGAGTCCAGGATGCAGCACTGGCAAGGCAAAGGGCACAGCTTCCCACAAGGGCTCCAGCTTTTCTGTGGGGAAAGTGCAAGGTTATGCCGGTGAGGATTCTCAGTTGCCAGAAGCTCTCACAATCAAAATAGGAACTGAGACTACTGCTGACAGGCAGAGCTGCCTCAGAGTCTCTGTGTCCTGAGAGGCAGAGGTTCCTGATGGTCTGCAAAGGAGAGCCCCTAAGTGGGCAGATGGGGGACTCCCAACAGCCTTTCACCGTCTGACCCCTGTTGTTTTAGCCTGATCTCATGGGTGATGTAAAGGAAGGCTTCTGAGACTTCTAGGATGAGACCACATCTGGCCACATTGGAAGCTGAGCTTCGTCACAGGCAGTCCTGCTGCTGGGGTGTCAGTCCGAGGCAGTTGATATTCAGGGAAGCCATGGACAGGTCTTGCCCTACCTCCAGCTTTGGCAGATTCTCTGTTAATACCCTGACTTGGTGGCATGTGAGATGGTGATGAGCAGACAGACTATCAAGGGAATGTTGTTGGGCCTCTGGTCTCAGTCCCTGTGGCCCTCACCCTGATCTACGTCTGGTTGACTCCCTGCTCATGTTACTGAGTATCAGTGCAGGGCCAGGACAGGAACATAGGGGCACGTGCTTTGCACGGATGGATACTGGGTTAAAATTCCTTCCCTGGGGGAAACGGAAACAAGGTCTGTCCTTCCTCCATAATGACAAGGCCCTAATGACAAACTCAGGCACAATTCCACAGATGGTCACTATAAAGAGCCACTGAGGTTACTGACTGCCTTACAGAGCATAGATGGCGGGTGTGGGTGTGGGTGCAGACAACAGGTGCTAGAAAGCAGCTGAATTATCAGGTGAGCGTCTCAAGATTGTACTCACTCCTCCATGAGGGAATATAAACAGTCAACAAACAGTTTGCAAAGGGGTGCAGTTGGTGGCTTCTTGGAAGTCACACATAATAGCTACTTCAAATAATCAGTCCAGAGATAGCAGTGATTAGTGAGTGACCAACTAGGAGATGGAAATGCCCTAGGTACACATGGAGGTGCCCTTGGGAAGGGAGGTCCTTGTTGAAGGGAGAACATTCCAACAGAGCTTTGAAGAGAAAAGGCAATTGAGTAGAGAGCAGGGTGGAGCTTGTACATCAACCTGAGATAGTGGAGATTAGGGTACAGATTTCCGGGTGAAGGAGGCAGGCATCGGCTTTGCCCTACTCCAGGCAGTGGGCAGATCCTAGAGTGTTTAGCTGCTGGTCTGCCTGGTTATGCCTTAATATATAGCTGTGTGCTTTGTGATGAGAAGGGCTGGTGAGGTTTCAGAGTCCTGACAGACCTGGGAACAGGGCACGGAGCAGCTTAAGACTGGATCTGGGGGTACCTACCAGAGAGCTGTCTGGTGCCAGGAAAGCACAGCTGGTGCCAGTCTTGTGCCCTCGGGCTGGTAAAACACTGGGAAGCTGGAGATGCGGAGCTCCAGCAGCTTTGACAGACAGTGTTCTTGGATTAGTGACTCTCCGGGTTGCCGTGACAAAGACTTTACAGAACGCTTAGGGAGGGAAATGTTTTTCTGGCTCACAGTTCAAAGGGACAGTCCATCATGGCAAGGAAGTTGTGTTGGTGGAGCCTGAGGTAGCTGCTGACCTTGCATCCACAGTGAGGAAGCCAAGAGATGATCCGATGCTCCGCTTGCTCACTTTCTCCTAGCCCAGGGGATGGTGCCGCCCACATTTAAGATGGTCTTCCACCTCAGTTAACATGATGAGGGCTCCCTCATAGATGGGACTTGTTTCCGTGGTGATTCTAGATCCCATCAAGGTGGCCATCCAGACTAACCATCCTGGTGCTGCTTGCCTTTCAGTTTGCATGACCAACTGCCCAACGCTCATCGTCATGGTGGGCCTGCCAGCCAGGGGCAAGACCTACATTTCTAAGAAGCTGACCCGGTACCTCAACTGGATTGGTGTGCCTACTCGGGGTAAGGCTCCCTCCAAGGGACTCGGGGAGGACTGTTAAGGAAGACAGGAGGTTGGGTGGTAGCAGGGCATGGGGAGGGGTCCTGGACAGGGTGGGCAGGGTTGCTATCCTGTGAAAGCTAGGCCTCTTCTCTTCCTAGAATTCAACGTTGGCCAGTACCGCCGGGACATGGTCAAGACATACAAGTCTTTTGAGTTTTTTCTCCCAGACAATGAAGAAGGCCTGAAAATCAGGAAGTAAGTGTGGTGAGGGTTGGGGCGGGGCATTTCTGTAGAGAAGACTTGATAAATTAGTACCCATTTGCTAAGAAGCACCCCTTTTCCCAACCTCTGGAACCTGATTACTGGCAAAAGTTCCAGAAGCTCACTCTGATGCTGTGTGACTGAAGGGACTGGCATCTTGGTTTTCTTCTTTTATTTAGTTTTTCGAGACAAGATCTCACTGTGTTGCTCTGGCTGGACTTGAACGCCTGGAGATCAGTTTGCCTCTGTCTCTGGATTAAAGGCACATGTCACCACATCCTTCTCTAGGTCTAGCTTCTTAAACTCTCAGGTTTTGGAAAGGTTGGCATATGATGAGTTTAGGAAGAAATTGTATGTAGCCTCGTGACGGCTGTCTCATTGGTCCCCTAGAATTAAGGACCTTTGGTAAGGACAGCATATGGCAGGGAGATGGACCTTCAGAGAGAGAAGAGGCTTAGCCAGGGCATGTCAGGGGCCATTGGATGGCTTGCAAGTCCTGCTTTTGGCTACTCCAGGCTACTGTAGAGGATGCATCTTCTTTCCTGTTCTGCTCCAGGATAGGCACCCTCATGAGTGTTGGAATATGTCTGCTATGTGCTTGGCATGTTCTTGGTATGTTCCTTAGTTCTAGTTTAACATAGCTTGGATGCTGTGGAGTGAGTCTTTGACACTCATGAGATAGACAATTTCCTATTATCTGTCTCCCTTAGAATTGAGACTTGAACTTTTTGAGAAGGGGTGGCAAAGAAGCCCTGTCCTGTCAGGCCTGGTGGTGCATGCCTCATCGATTGGGAGATAGATGCAGATAGGACTCTGTGAGTTCAAGGTCAGCCTGTCCGCATAGTGAGTTCCAGAGCAGCCAGAGCTGCATGTGAGACCCTGTCTCAAAACAACAACAAAAATAAGCCTTGTTTTATTTTCCCTTCTGTCTCTGTGATAAAAAAAGCCAACAAAATCTATGATGACATCTGGTGCCCTCTTCTGTACACTGTATACATAATAAATAAATGTTTAAAAAAAAGCCAACAAAAGCTTGGGGGAGAAATGTTTGTTTGGTTTGTTGGAGTAGATTATAGTCCACTGAGGGAAGTCGAGGCAGGAACTTGAAGCAGCTAAGTCACATCTACAGTGCAGAACAGAGAGAATAAAAGTGTGCCTGCCCGGCTTGCTCACGCCTAGCAGGCTTATCCACACCTGCCCGCCTGGCTTGGCTTCCACTTTTCCTACAGGTCAGGGTCCAGGCCGTGAAAGTGTGTCACCCTATGTTCACCTAATACAAAACAAAATGAAACACCAGAGGCTGAAGAGATTGCTTACTGGTTAGGAGCACTGGATGCTCTTTCCAGAGGACCTGAGTTCAATTCCTGACACCCACATGGTGGATTACAACTGTGTATAACTCCAATTTTAGGGGATCTGGCACCCTCAAACACATAGATGCAGGCAAAACACCAATGTACATAAAAATAAATAATTTTTAAAAAAGGCTTATTTATTATATATACATTATTCTGCCTATATACCGGAAGAGGGCACCAGACCTCATTCTAGATGGCTGTGAGCCACCATGTGGTTGCTGGGAATTGAACTCAGGACCTCTGGAAGAGCAGCCTGTACTCTTAACCTCTGAGCCATCTCTCCAGCCCTAAATACATCTTTTTTAAAAATTCCTTACACATATGCTCACAGGTCCACCTGACCTATCTGTCATCAAGTCTCTTTCCAGGTGATTCTAAGATTGTGTTAAGTTGACAATTAAAACTAACTGCCACATGCTTCTTGTCGGTCTAAGGTGGCACAGCCTTGCTCTGGCCTCAGCCGTCACGGTAGGACAGTACCAGAGGCTGTTCTAGCTCTCTTGACTTCCTCAAGTTAAGCCAGCCTCCGGTAGAGGTCTGGAGCTACCACCAGGGACAATAGGCTGCATCTTTCTTCTACGGCCACAAGGGGGCAGGAGCACCCACTGTGTGCTTGACCAGCTTCTTTTGCTCTTGCTTCATAGGGGTGGGACCAGGGTGGGGCACCCAGAAAGGGACTCTGACATTTGGGTAAACTGGAAGCTAGGAGATATATTGATACTTGAATCTACTGTGTATACAATGTCTCATGCCCACTGTCCCCATTTTATAGGTAAGGAAATGAGGCTCAGAGTCCAGGAATCTCATACACTAGCGTGTAGGTTACTTCACATCTGAGGTAGATGAGTAATTTGGGGCCTAAGTCTTTTTACCACTAAAAGCTGCCCATCATAGCTGAGTTTGGTGGTTCATACCTACAGTCCCAGCACTTGGGAAGGGAAGCAAGAGGATCAGGAGTTCAAGGCCAGCATCCTTACATAGTGCAGAGCCAGCCTGGGCAGCATGAATTCATGCCTCACAAGCACAAAAACCAATCAATTAAAAAGACAAAACAACAACAAAGAACTGTCCGTCACTCACTCACTCAAATAGCTCGTGGCTAGTAGGTCACAGAACGCCTCCAGTAAAATCTAAAGCAATGCCAATGTGTGTGATCAGTGCTGGTGCTTTCTCGGGTGTGGATTCTGTGCTCAGAAAGTGATAGCATTGTTTTAGCCATTTCACTCAGGCTACCCAGTTACAGAGAGATTGGAGGAGCTAGCTCAACACCACCCTGGAGGAACAGAAGGACCTGTGGTAGAAAATGGGACATTCCTGTTGTTTTTGTTTTATACCTAAAGACTGGCTCTAGCCACTGGGCCACAGGGTCATTTTCCATTGACCATGCCAGATTTTCTTTTAAGTAAATTGAAAACCAAAAGGACCAGAGTACTGTCTATTTTGCTCAGTTTCGTTGTTTTTGTTTGTTATTGTAATTGTTTGCAGTACTGGGGATTGAGCCTTGTTGATGATAAATTGGGCTGCACTCCCAGCCCAGGAGCAGAAGGAATTTTTGTTTGTCTATTTTGTTTTGTTTTGAGATAGATGGAATGATATAACTCAGGCTGGCCATGAACTTGGGCATTTGCCACTCTGTGTGGTGGGACTAGAGTCTAAAGAGCGAGAAGCCTGGAAGCAAGGGCTGCATTTTTGAGAAGCCTAACTACACTCATACATTGTTGAGGTCTCAAAAGCTATACAGTATTCATATACGTGAAACTAGACAAGAGGAAGGTATAGACAGGTATGTGAGCAGTCAGGTGTGCACATGTAGGGGCACATGGACACAAATCACCAGGCACATTCATGTTGTGTTTTTCTCATGATACATGAGCTCTCTCTGTATACCATGGACATGTATACCCTATAGCATATACCTAAATACACATAAACCTACCTAAGTACACATGGGTGTGTTCACATACATGCCAAACCCTTGGACATGTGTAGTCACACTGTGTGTGAGCATATGTGTGCACATGCAGACATCTTCACTTGCGCCCATTCTTGCATGAGCATTACTCAGAGCCACACACACATACTTACCCTTGTACTCGTCTACATGCCAAGTGCACTTGGGTCCCTAGGGCTGCTGTCAGGTTTGCTGATTTTCGAGGATGGCTCCCAGGGCTCATGGCTAAAGTTTATTACAGCAGAGTGACAGAAAGCAAGGGAAAGGCACGTGACATGAAGTCCTGAGGAAAGTGGGAGCCAACATCTGAGCTGTCTCCTTGGAGTCCCTCCAGATGCCCTCCGTTCCTCCAGATGGGTACACACACACACACACACACACACACACACACACACACACACACTGATGGATTTATATGTCTGGACATGGGTACAGCATACTCACACAGACCTGCCCACAAACAGATATGTAAGCACAAGTGTATTTGCACACTCACATCTGAGCATGCACATAGGCCCCCAGGATGCTCTCCTGATGTTCTCTTTGGAGCGCTGAGATTCCTCTTACACAGTAGATCCATAATCAGAAGACCCACAAAAGATCTTAGCCCTGAGCATGCTGATTGATCTCCAGGCAGCTCATAAGAAATGACCTGGGGCTGGAGAGATGGCTCAGCAGTTAAGAGCACTGACTGTTCTTCCAGAGGTCCTGAGTTCAATTCCCAGCAACCACATGGTGGCTCACAACTGTTTGTAGTTCCAGTTCCCAGTTCCAGGCAAACATCAAGGCAAATAAATAAAAATAAATAAATAAAAATTAAAAAAAAAAGAAAAAGAAATGACCCAACAAGTCTGAATTCTAAATTCAGAATTCAGAGTTTTGGGCAAAAGAAAAACAAAGATTTTTAAAAAACATTTATTTTATATGTGTGAGTGTTTTTGTTCCCATGTTTGTGTGTGCTACGTGCATGCCTGGTGTCCTCTAAAGTCAGAGGAAGGTGCTGGATTTCTTGGAACTGGTGTTGTGGATGGTTGTGAACTACCACGTGGGTGCTAAAACTGAACTTCATTCTTCTGAAAGAGCAGCGAGTGGTCTTAACTATTGAGCTGTCTCTCCAGCCCTGTTCTTAAAAAAACATTGCTTTTTGGAGTGTGAGATAGTTTTGCCGCACTTAATGGCACCTACTTTTAATCCCAGCACTCAGGAGGCAGAGGCAGGCAGATC
This sequence comes from Sigmodon hispidus, assembly GCA_004025045.1. NCBI lineage: Eukaryota > Metazoa > Chordata > Mammalia > Rodentia > Cricetidae > Sigmodon > Sigmodon hispidus. The sequence goes on from PVIH01010920.1 coordinate 22,385, forward strand.
TCTGTAAGTTAGAGGCTATCCTGGTCTACAGAGTGAATTTCAAAACAGCCAGGGCTACACAGAGAAACCTCACCTTTATTATTTTTTGTTTGTGCTTGAGTGTTTTGCCTGCATATATGTATGTGCCTGCAATGCCCACAGAAACCAGAAGAAGGTGCCAGATTCCTTAGAATGTGGGTGCTGGAATGAACCTGGCTCTCTGGAAGAGTAGCTAGTGATGAGCCATTCCCTAAAGATTTGTTTTAATTTTTTTTTAAACTTTATTTATTTATCTATTTGCCTTGGTGTTTGCCTGGAACTGGAACTACAGACAGTTGTTAGCTGCTATGTAGGTGCTGGGAATTGAACCCCGGTCCTCTGGAAGAGCAGACGGTGCTCTTAACCGCTGAGCTATCTCTCCAGCCCCTTGTTTTAATTTTTAAACATATCTGTGTGTGTGTGTGAGTGTGAGTGCATGCTTGTGTATGTGTGTGTAGGCGCGTGTGTATGTCATGTTCTTACAAATACCCACAGAGGCTCCATCAGATTCCCTGGAGTTAGATTTGCATTATCTGATGGGTGCTGGGAACTGAACTCAGATCCTCCAAAAGCAAAGCAATTGTTTTTAATTCTCTCCAAGTTCCAGAAGACAGCTTTAATTGAAAGACCTAGAGGGCACAGAGGATCACTAGGAGGTGTGGGGCACAGTGACATCCCACAGTATATAGCCCTGCAGTTCTCTCTCTCCTCCTTTGGCTCCTTAAGCTCTCCTTTCTCCTGTTTATTCTGTCCCGCCAGCCCCGCCCATCCCTCTCCTGCCTAGCTATTGGCTGTTCAGCTCTTATTAGACCAATCAGGTGTTTTAGACAGGCAAAGTAACACAGCTTCACAGAGTTAAATGCAATAGAAAAGAATGCAGCAACACATCTTTGCATCATTAAAAAACATCCCCCAGCATAAACAAATACAACACACCTTGAACTATTGCACAGCATATACACAAAATAAAATAAACTAAAAACATTAATTAAGTAAAGAAAGGCACCTATCTTGATAATCACAGAACATGCCTGATATTTAGGAATCATGAATATGGCAGTGAGACAGCAGGGCCATGATGACGTAAGATGCAGAAAGTATCATTCAGAAGACCTGATACCCTGTGAGAGCAAGAGGAGACCTGAGGCTGGCCCACCCTGTCTGTGGTAGTTAAAGGCTGGATGCTAGGCTGACTCTGTGTCTTCTCTCCTGAAGGCAGTGTGCTCTGGCAGCCCTCCGTGATGTCCGGAAGTTCCTCAGTGAGGAAGCGGGACATGTGGCGGTGAGTGCGACACCCTAGAAACAGCCGAGAGTGAGACAGGGATTCCTCACCACCACCCTGTGCTACCATTTGTTCATCAAGCCCCCGGAAGGGAAGTGGGGTGAGGTGGGTGTGCCCCTGGATGCCCAAGGGTGCCAGCTAGAGGGAGAGGCATGCAGGAGCTATGCAGAAGGAGGTGTGTGAGCTAGCTGTCCCCTTGGACATTTACACTTAACTCTGAAGGTTTCCTTCTAGAAGTTAGGACCAGCAGCAGTACCCTAGTCTTTCACACATATGACTGATCTCCTGACTCAATAGTAAACTGAGGCCAAGTGGGTGACCCCTACAGTCATATGAAGTATGTGACCAGGCAGAGCCGGGGAATCTGAGGAAGGCCCAGCTCTGTACACGAAAGCACAGGCGCCATCTCCCCTTCACCTCTGTCCTCTGACGAGTCTCCTAAAGCTCTCTGACCCAGCTCCAGCCTGTATTCATGGCTCTGGCACGGTCATCTCAGTGGGCACCTGTTCTGGGCCTGTAACCCGGACCCTCTTCACTTTGCTTTGCTCTCCTGTTTTGCTGGAGTGAATCCCACAGATAAGTTTTTCTTTGGTAAAGTGGCTAGAGATGGACCTGAGTGGGTAGAGTGCTGGCCTGGGCCTAGGACTGGGTCTCCAGCTCGGGATATACTGAGTGTGGTGGTGTGAGCCTGTGGTTTACTATAGAATGTGGTGGTGCGAGCCTGTGGTTTACTATAGAATGTGGTGGTGTGAGCCTGTAGTTTACTATAGAGTGTGGTGGTGTGAGCCTGTGGTTTACTATAGAATGTGGTGGTGTGAGCCTGTGGTTTACTATAG
>PVIH01010920.1:24620-59620 GCA_004025045.1 Sigmodon hispidus
GAGCCTGTGGTTTACTATAGAATGTGGTGGTGTGAGCCTGTAGTTTACTATAGAGTGTGGTGGTGTGAGCCTGTGGTTTACTATAGAATGTGGTGGTGTGAGCCTGTGGTTTACTATAGAATGTGGTGGTGCGAGCCTGTGGTTTACTATAGAATGTGGTAGTGTGAGCCTGTAGTTTACTATAGAGTGTGGTGGTGTGAGCCTACTATAGAGTGTGGTGGTGTGAGCCTGTAGTTACAATACTATAGAGTATGGTGGTGTGAGCCTGTAATTTACTATAGAGTGTGGTGATGTGAGCCTGTAGTTACAATACTATGGTGGTAGAGACAGGAGGCTCAGAACACCCTTGACTGTCTAGGGAGTTATATAGGCCAGCATGGGATGCCTGAGAGCCCACTTCCAAACAACAGCTAAAAAGTGATTAGGAAATACTTGGGGTTAGGCCTGGCCTGGCAGAAGTATCTTGTTTAGTTTGATGGGTTTTTTTTTTTTTTTTTTTCAAAACATGGTCTTATGATGTAGCTCCAGCTGTCCTGAAACTGTATGTCCACTAGACTAGCCTCTCCCTCACAGACTCTACCTGCCTCTGCCCGCTAGTGCAAGATTAAAGGAGTGTGCCACTTCCATCCAGCTTTAAAAATTACTTAATAAACCGCTTCTACCATTTTCTGGCAACTCAGCATCCCTCTACTCCTTATTTTCATAGCTGCATTTCCTAGAAATCTTAGTGGCACCAATTTTTGAATTTTTTTTTTTTTTTTGAGACAGGGCTTCTCTGTGTAGTCCTGCAGCCCTGGACTCTGTAGACCAGGCTGACCTCAAACTCAGAGATCCTCCTGCCTCTGCCTAAAGACCACCACAACTTTAATGTGGCTCCAGTTTTTTCTTTTTAAGACTTATTTGTCTGTTTTATGTACATGAGTGCTCTGCATGTATACCTTCATGCCAGAAGAGGGCATCAGATCCTACAATAGATGAGTCACCATGTGGCTTCTGGGAATTGAACTCAGGACCTTTGGAAGAGCAGCCAGTGCTCTTAACCTCTGAGCCATCTCTCCAGCCCCTGTGGCTCCATTTTTTTTTTTTTTTAATTTGAGGGAAACATTTCAATATTTTTAAACATTTGTTTTTTTCTATGCACGTCTGTGGGAGTGGACCCCGCAAGTGTAGGGGTCAGAGGGCAACTCTCAGGCACTGGTCTCGGGTCACCTGCTTTGGTTATTCTCTCTCTCTCTCTCTCTCTCTCTCTCTCTCTCTCTCTGTGTGTGTGTGTGTGTGTGTGTGTGTGTGTGTGTGTGTGTGTAATACAAATAAAATTAAAAGGGAAAGAGAGAAGAGGTGTGTTGCTAGGCATGGTGTACACACTGGTGAGAAACACTCAGGGTGATTGCTGCAAACAATTCTGTCTGACAGGAAGTCGAAGCCTGATTACATAGTGAGATCCTGTCTCAGCTCCTCACAAAGCACAATGTGGCTGAAAGTTCCACACTGGGCATCCCTGCTTGCTCCCCATTCCCAAGTCCTTGAAGGATTGAATAGCATCATGGCAAGAGTCCTTGAGTGAGGAAAAGATCACATCTGGAGATAGGAAAACACAGCTGGGTAGCTCAGGCTTGCACCTCTCCTGGGAGAGAGAACCTGAACATGAACCTTAGGGGAAAAACCATATCCAAACCCTGGTACCAGGCTTGGGCACTTTTGTTAGAATTCGGCTGGTCAGACATGAACACCTGCTGTGTTCAGGGCACTGCTGCATGCATTCCTCTGTGTGAATCTGCCAAAGACAGGCCAGGCTGGCAGCCTGGGAAGCTGCCACTCTGGCAACAGGCCCAAGCCCTAGAGATGCCTGTATTGCAGCCTTGGGTGGCCTTTTGCTTCCCAAGGATCAGAGTCCTTCCTGAGCTTACCCCTATTTGGTCCTAGGTTTTTGATGCAACCAATACCACCCGAGAACGGAGAGCGATGGTCCTGAATTTTGGGGAACAGAATGGCTACAAGGTAAGGCGTCCTGGGTGCTCTTCTGACCTGGGCTGTTGCACATCTGGGCCCTGAGAGTCCCCTTTCACAGCCTCCTGGTGCTGGTGTTAGGGTTGCTAAGTGTGATCTGAGATAGAGGTATAGTTCCCTCTCTCCCTGGAGCTTGCTTTCCAAGGCTGTAGTGGGAGAGTCCAGGATATGGTTACATGTCCCTTAGCTAGAGGATGCTTGGGCCTGATCAGCAAGGCCATAGGTGGAAGGGAGAGACCCTGGAAGGAAGCACAGACCACTAACCATGCTTGTGATTCTGCCTTCTCTCCCTGGTCCTCTGCCTTGCTGTAGACCTTCTTTGTTGAATCTATCTGTGTGGATCCTGAGGTCATAGCTGCAAACATCGTGGTGAGTGGTGCATCTGACTTCCTTGGCATGATATTGAAAAAGGTGTCCTGTGATAATGCAGTGACAATGAAGGCCCTCTCCAGGTCTGAGCTGGTACTTGGGTTGACCTTCATTGATCTCTGGGGAGGCAGGTGGGCCTGAAGTCCCGAGGACCAGCTGGGTGGAGGGTTGTGTGCCTTATGCCTTCATCCTTGATCCTTTAACATCCCTCTCCTCTCCCATCATCCCTGGACAGCAGGAGAGGCGCTTTAGCCGGGGGGGTTGGGGTGGGTGTCTATTTTAAGACTCAGACTGGTTTCCCACTCTTATTCTGAACGCTTCGGTTATCTAAGAAGGGCCATGTCAGCTGGGCAGTAGTGGTTCACGCCTGTAATTCCAGCACTTGGGAGGCAGAGGCAGGTGGATCTCTGAGTTTGACGCCAGCCTGGTCTACAGAGTGAGTTCCAGGACAGCCAGGGTATACACAGAGAAACTTTATCTTGAAAAACCAATAAATAAATAAAGACCATGTTGGTTTGAAAGGTAATTCAGGGCAGAGAAAGGGCCTTAGGCTTCCTACTGGGCCACAGGGTGAGGGACTGACTCAGACCTGGAGCTTCACAATCATTCCTGATGGGAGCAGGTCCCAGCTTGGCTCCAGCCTCGCTGATCCCTGCCGCCTGTGTTCCTGTTTTCTGGCTCTGACAGCAAGTGAAGCTGGGCAGTCCTGACTATGTCAACCGTGACAGCGATGAGGCCACTGAGGACTTCATGAGACGCATCGAATGCTATGCAAACTCATATGAGTCGCTGGATGAAGACCTGGACAGGTGGGTGAGAGCAGACGGCCTGCCGCTGCGGTGAGCGGGTGCCGGGGGTGGCTCTCTGTGCTGGTGGCTGGGAGAAGCACACCAAAAGGCAGAGGTGGTCTGAGCTCTTTTGTTTCTTTCCACGGGGCAGCTATTGTTGAGCCAGAGGTGACCTGGAGAATATCTGTTGCCTCATCTGGAGCTCTACAAGTCAGGACTTTATTCTGTCCCACCATACAATCAAGTCTAATTTCTATGCACAGGGTCTTTCCAAAAGGCATTTGCGAACGTTTCATGTGCTTCTTTCAATGTGCAGTTGGGGAAGGGGATGGAGGCCAGCCAGATCTTGCCTGTGAACAGCAGTCGGTGGCCAATGCTTGTCAGGTGCATCTACCTCCCTCTGGGCTGGAAGAGCAAGCGGGGTGCTGAGTAAGGTCCCTAGCGGATGCCCGGAAGGTCTCACAGCTGGGATCAGCAACATCTTCAGCCAGAGGCCAGATAGTGAGTAGTTTATTTAGGCTTTGGAAAGTTCACAGTCCCTGCTGCAGTGAGCTGACTGTACCATTGTACTGCAAAAGAAACTATGTAAATAAACCATCATGGGTGTGTTCTACCAAAACTTTACAGAAAGCAGCTTGTGGGCAGCATTTGAGTTGTTGATGGTAATTCGCCAGCTCCAGACTTGGCATAAGTGTAACCAAGAGTAATTAAATAAATAGCAGTGAGATCTTGGTGAAATCTTAGAGTCCCCATAAATCATAATTATGGAAAGATGTGGGAGTATAGGTTGCACTGCATTAAGTAAAAAGCTGGAATATAAATATATGTTTGGGTGTTTATAATTACGTAAGGACATGGTGCATATGAACCAAGGACCACAGCAGCTGCTGGGGAGTGGCTTCTGGGGTGCTTATAGAATAGAGGTGCCTGTGTCGACTGTGGAGACACACCTTTCTTCCCTCTGCTGGGCTCTGCAGCCAGGCTGGAGCTGAATGGCACTCTGACCTCTCCACAGTCTCCCAGCACCGCTTCCTGTCATTCTGCAATGCCACTGCACTAGGGGGCTCATCCGGAGGAGCCCCAGTTAGGCCTGCCAGCAAGCATTGCTCCTGGTTTGTTGGTAGTATCGCAGCAACAAACATACACGGGCACCCGTGATCTTTCTAGACTGTGAGAACTCAGGTGAGAGTATGCAGGGGCTGCTGGCTAAGTCACAGCTCCTCCTCACCTCGGCCAACATAAGTAGACTCTCCAAGCAGAAGCATCACACACATGCAAAGTGGCCAGCTTGGGATTGTCAGTCGCTGTCACCAGGACCATCCTCCTGGGCATCTCAAGCACTGGTCACCCAATGAGAAGGGTAACAGCTCCTTGGCACAAAGATGACCTTGATTGTGTTCCTGGGGGAGAAGCTCTCTGAGCAAGGGACGCTGACCAGGAACTTTGGGGGTGGAATGTTTGCCAGCTACCAGGTCAACCCTAGAGAAAGCTGATGTGGGATGTCTTTTTAAGGCCCTTGTCTGGGAGACATGATCCAGCTGCCCAAAAGCAAGATGTAAAAGTAAGCCACTAGCCACGTGGCAAGACCTAGGTTAATAAAAATAGGTTAAGTTATAAGAGCTAGTTGGTAATGAGCCTGAGCCATAGGCCAAACAGTTTATAATTAACATAAGCCTTTGTGTGATTATCTGAGAAGAAATGGCTGTGGGACTGGCCGGGTGGGTCAGAAACTACAAAAAACTGTCTTGGTTCAGCTTACAGAGCTCAGAGGGAGTCAGGAAGGGGTCTGGGAGCACACAGGCAGCAGTAAGTCATGACATGATTTGACCGACCACTTCACAGATGGCACCTTTGGAGCCTGATGAGTGTTGATCTCTTCACAGTGCTTGTCTGGGTGTCACTGTGGTGTCATGGCTACCCCATCACGTTCACACCAGTCACAGAACTTCGTCTTAAATCGACTGTCAGAGTTGCAGGTTTTAAAACTGGTTCCTGTGGCTCCTGACGTGCTTCCAAGGGCCCGGCCACCCTCACAGGTTCTCTCTGTCTTCTCTCTGGCAAAGGGACCTGTCCTACATCAAGATCATGGACGTGGGAAAGAGCTATGTGGTGAACCGTGTAGCTGACCACATTCAGAGTCGAATTGTTTATTACCTCATGAACATCCACGTGACACCCCGCTCCATCTACCTCTGCCGGCATGGGGAGAGTGAATTCAACCTTAAGGGCCGGATTGGTGGGGATCCTGGACTATCTCCCCGGGGCAGGGAGGTCAGTATGTGTGTGTATGTGTTTGTGATACACATATGTATGCATCTGTGCATTGGTACCTTTGGGTGGCAAGATGGATATATGACTATGTAGGGGATTTCTGCAGCTAATGTACATTTGAAGTGGACAAGCTTTATTTAGTCTAGAATATAGGGCAGGTGATGAGGCGCTAAGTGAATGTACTTGAGTAGATACCTGCTGGGCCCTTTCCTGGAAGGGTTATAGGACTGTCAGAGTGGCCTTAGTCTCAGCCATGCCAATAAGGCCTTGACACAGTTCAGGGGGTACTGAGGACTCACAGAAGAGGTCACATGGCCTTGGGACAGTGGATCAAGATAGGGGAACCTGACTAAAAGGGGGTTGCTCTGGGGCCTGGGGAGAATGCACAGAACAGCACTGAGGTGTTAGCATTGTTGGGAAGACCGTGTGGTTTTTTAAATAAACCTATTTCCTGAGGTTGGACAGAACCCCAGAGCCCCTGTGTTTTGCTGTCCTTTGAGGCAGCCAGCCCAGGACCTATGGGCTAAACACGCTATGATGTGTTTCAGTTTTCCAAACATCTGGCTCAGTTCATCAATGACCAGAACATCAAGGACCTGAAGGTCTGGACAAGCCAGATGAAGAGGACGATTCAGACAGCGGAGGCGCTGGGTGTGCCTTATGAGCAGTGGAAGGTCCTCAATGAGATCGATGCGGTAATTCCCATCCCTCTGCCCCTGCCTGCTGTGGGCACTGTCCTCTGAGTCAGGGAAACCTCCTTAATTTGTGCTCAGCATGGTCTGGACAATTAGCTATGATAGTCATACTTCTGGGGTTTAAAAAATTATTGATTCATTTTGTGTTTATATATGTCTGCACATGTTAATGCCAGTTACTCTCCTAGAGGTCAGAGGTCAACCTACAGGAATTGGATATTTTTTCCACCTATGTGGGGCCTTGGTGGCAAGTACTGTTACCTGCTGAGCCACCTCACCGGCCCTACTTTCAATTTTAAATAAATGCGTTTCTTAAATATATAGCAAGTCAAAGGTAAAATTATAAATAGTGAGTGATAGACAGATTGAATCTCTGCTCTGTGATCATCAAATTGGATGCTGAACACATCCAGGAGTCCGCTTAACACACTCGGCTCGCATTGGTTTTGTTTTAACTAGACCGTCTCTTCTTCTTCTGGGTTATTGAAAGTAAATTCAAGCATAATATTTTATTTCTCTCTGTAATGCTGGAAATAATAACTCCTCATTCTCATTAACAGAATTATGTTTTCATTAAGAAACCTTTACAAAATTGTCATTAGCAGGAGGCCTGGTGGTTCATACATGTGAACACTGAGAAAGGAGGATTGCAATGTGTTTAAGACCAACCAAGGCTATAGAGTGAGAACTATTTCAAACAACAGAGCCAGTTTAAAAGCAACAACAACAAAGAAATAAGCTTGGTGGCCACACCTTTAATTTCAGTACTCAGGAGGCAGAGGAGTTTCTGGACGGTCAAGGCAGTCAGTCACACTGAGAAGCCCTTTCTTGATCAAGCAAAACAATCAATCCAACAAAGAAACCAAGGCAGGGAGTGGAGGACCCTAGAGACAGGGGTGGAGCTTCCCTGAATCTGACAGGTAGAGTGAAGAAGATTCTAGAATAGTGTCTAATACTAACTAGAACAGAAATTTGATAGGCTTCCCACCTTTTCTGAGTTTAGGCTAGGGCTCTGTGGATTTTGTGCATTTTTTAATTATTTATTTTTATGTGAATTGGTGTTCTGCCTGCATGTATAACTGTGTAAGGGTGTCAGATCTTGGAATTACAGACAGTTGTTAGCTGCCATGTGGATGCTGGGAATTGAACTCAGGTCCTCCGGAAGAACAGTCAGTGCTTTTAACCACTGAGCCATCTCTCCGGCCCCATTTTGTGCATTTTTAAAAATTTTTATTTTTATTCATGTGTGGTGCCCATGGAGGCCAGAAAAGGGCCTTCTAGAAGACTTGTGACCTCACTGCAGGTGTGGCTGGAATCTCTGCAATGTCAACATCAGCCAGGAAGTGAGACTTGAGGTCTTCTCCAGGCCTGAATGCTTGCTGCCAGGATTCAGCTCTTCCAGGCTCTAGGAGGGAGGGCCTGCTGTCTTGTGAGCTGCTACTGCCAGAATCTCAGCTCCTATAGGCCAGCCACAGTTCCATGCCATGTGGACCTCTTAGAATTTGCCAACTTATTTCTTCAGTCAGTAAGAGCACGCCTGTCTCTTTAGTCAATAAAATGGAATGTTCCAGTACAGTGTGGCTGGCAGCTTTGATGTCTTTGTCATAATCTGTTTGTTGGCTCAGAAGCAGGTCCTGCACCCTGCTTGCAAGCATCTCAGAGACAAGGCCTGACTCATTGGCAGAGGTCACTGCATGACTCTGCCACCAAGCTTTGCCTGTGTCCACTTTCCGTTCCTCTTTCCCTCCCGAGAATCAGACCACCATTTTCTTCACCATCATGCAGTCAGTTAGGCAATGGGAAGGAAGCAGTTACTGTGGTTGAAACACATTCATCTGTGTTGTTACTAATAATGGCCCAGAGGTCCAGGCAAGGTGCCATTTTATTGTTGTCTATGATTTTCTATGTGGCTGAAATTTCCTTAAGAAAAGTCTCTATGTCTAATGAATCAATTTCAGCATCTGTAATTGTATTCTTGAGACTCTCTGCATCCTTAGGGTTGTGTGTGTGTTATAGTTAAGTGTTGTTAGACTATGATTCTGTTTGTTTTTCTCACTTCTTTTCTGCTCTGTATACTTTACTGTTTGCTGTGCATATTTTTATTTCAATATGACATAATTTAAGGTATAACTTGTGGAATAGAGATAGCTTAGTTAGTAGAATGCTTGCCTAGCATGCAGAAGTGTGGAATCCCTCACAGTGCATTAACTGGTCCTGGTAGCCTGCACTTGGAAGGTAGAAGCAAGAGGAACAAAGTTCAAGGTCAACCCTGGCCACAGTTTGAGGCCATTTTGGGCTACATGAGACCCTGGACTGAAAACCAAATCTTAGTGATATGAATTTGTGCTTTACAAAAAGAAACAGATTCTTGTTTCTACTCGTTCTTAGAGCTTTTGCCCTGGCTCAGGGGCCTCAGCAGATTGGGTTCCTCCACCCACTGCAGTGTGCCAATCAGACAGAACAACAGACAGGGAAAGGAGATGCAATCAGTGTTACCACTGTCAAGATGGGCAGATACCGAGTTCATTGACCCCAGGGTCCATCTTCAGGGGGCAGAGAGGAACTCTGAGATTTCATATAAAGAGAGACAAAGGAGATAAGGGCTTGGCTGTGAACAGATGCCGCAATGGGAAGTCTTGGTTGTCAGCCGTGCTCTGGTCACTGCTTCCTCTCTAGTTCTGAAAGGGTTTCAGGAGAAGCAGTCACCCTGTCACCCCTTGAGAGGAACAGTCTGGTTCTCAAGCGATGATTGCCACAGCTGTGAGGTGCAGCCTTCCTGGCCTGGGTGAGGGGTGATCTGTGTGCAAAACTGTAATCCCTTCTCATGAAGATGTTCATAGTCTTCTTGACTCTGGAACCAAAACAACTTTCAGAGATGAGGAGGGAAGCAAAATAGAACCAGAGAGGGACAAAATATGGGGAGTTAGGCTGACAACTGGCCCCTTCGTCACGGCGATGGTAACCCTAGGACTTATAAAGGGACTGGTCACAAAGAAATGGACAGGTGATGTGAAAGGCACGAAACATTGTGTTGAGCTGGATCATTGCTGTCGCTGTCCAGAGGAGAGCAGGAAGGAGGAGGGCCAGCCTGCGAGGTGGGTAGCTTTGGTGAAGACCTAGGCTGGGAGTGACCAGCACTCCCCTTCCTGTGGCTTCATTCCTCATGGTCTGGAAGGTATAGTTAGCTTCGTGTAGTTAGAGGGGTGGAGAGGGAAGAATCTGGAGGTACACAGGAGATGGTCGGTCAGCACCCCTTTCCTCGAGATAGGGTTTCTCCCTGTAGCCCTGGTGGTCCTGGAATTCTCTTGGCAAACTAGGCAGGTCTCAAAGAGATTCACCTGCCTCAGCCTCCCAAGTGCTGGGATTAAAGATATGTACCACCAGACTCAGCCCATCATCTCCTTTAAAGTTTGTTTGTTTTCAAATGACATTTATTGATTGATTTTTCTTCGAGTGTTTGTGACACGTGCCACAGTGTATGTGGAGGTCAAAGGATAACTTCCTGGGGTCAGTTCTCTCCTTCCATGTGGGTCCTGGGGACCAAACTCATGTCACCAGACTTGGTGGCACACGCCTTTATCTACTGAGTCATATTGTCAGCACCCAGCACCTCTTTAAAGTTGCTGTTTGACCTGAGTGTGGTAGAGCATGCCTTTAATCCTGGCACTTAGGAGGAAGAGGCAAGAGGAGGCTAGCCAAGGCTACCAGAGAAACCATGTCTTAATACACACACACACACACACACACACACACACACACACACACACACATATAGTTTTGTTTTGTTTTTCACTCTTTGCTCTTTGGAGGCCCGTCACCCAGCTCCCAAATAAATACACAAAGATTTACTCTTACTTATAAATGTCCCGCCTTAACTTGGCTTGTTTCTAGCCAGCTTTTCTTTCTTTTTTTTTTTTTTAAACTTTATTTATTATTTATTTATTTATTTGCCTTGGTGTTTGCCTGGAACTGGAACTACAGACAGTTGTTAGCTGCCATGTGGGTGCTGGGAATCGAACCCGGGTCCTCTGGAAGAGCAGATGGTGCTCTTAACCGCTGAGCCATCTCTCCAGCCCCAAAATTGGGTTTTTTTTTTTTAAACTTTATTTATTTATTTGCCTTGGTGTTTGTCTGGAACTGGAACTACAGACAGTTGTTAGCTGCCATGTGGGTGCTGGGAATAGAACCCGGGTCCTCTGGAAGAGCAGATGGTGCTCTTAACCGCTGAGCCATCTCTCCAGCCCCGCCAGCTTTTCTTAATTTAAATAATCCCATATGTTTTTTTGCCCCTGGGTTTTTCCTTTCTCTATTCTACATACTTTATGTTTCTTTCCTTTTTACTCCTTGGCTGATTGTGTGGCTGGGTGGCTAACCCCTGACATCCTCATCTCCTCTTCTTCTCTCTCTTCTGCCTTTTAGTCTCTGCCTGGCAGCCCCACCCATTTCTCTGTCCTGCCTAGCTATTGGCCATTCAGCTCTTTCTTAGCCCAGCCAGATGTTTTAGGCAAGCAAAGTAACACAGCTTTACAGATTTAAACAAACACAATATTTGAATGCAACACATCTTTGCATCATTAACCAAATATTTCAAAGCATCTTTAACTAATAATCTATCACAAGTGTCCTTTCCAAGTAACTGATCTAAACCTCTTCCAGGCTGCTCAGCTGGTTTCTGTTTTGGTCTGGTCTCATTCTTCTTTGCATCTTGGCTCGTTTTTTGTTTTTCTGCAGCCTGTCTTGTCTGAGTCGTCTTTGCAGCTTTTATTGCTTACTTTGGCAAGAAGAGAACTAGTGAATCTGGTCAGTTTCAGGGACTTCCTGAAGTTGTTTGAGTTGTTTACTGTCCTGTTTCCTGTAGGATGGAATATTTCAATTTTTGAAGAAACTGTTACACAACAGTCATTGATATTTTTGTTTTTTTGCCATTGTTGATTGGGGCAATCTCTTATTTCCTCTGTAACCCAAACCAGCACTAACGTCACTATGTATCCCTGGCTAGCCCTGGATCTACTGCTATATCACTTAGGGGTGAGCAGGGAATTTTTATAATTATTTTTGTTGTGAATTTATGTATTTTATGTTTGAGTGTTCTGACTATATGTACATATGCAGGCCAGAAGAGGGCATCAGATCCCACTATAGATAGTTGTGAGGTGCCATGTGCTTTCTGGGAATTGAATTCAGGACCTCTGAAAGAGCTCTCTTAACTCGTCTCTCCAGCCTTTCTTCCACTTGTTGCCATACTCCACACTACCTGTATGCAAACTCTCAAATGAGGCCTGAGGGCAAGAGTGCCATAGTAGACAGGACAATGTCTTTGTCTCTTTGCCTCTGTCTCACTGTCTGTCTGTCTGTCTGTCTCTCTCTCTCTCTCTCTCTCTTACACACACACACACAAATTCCAAGGAACCATGTGTTAGAGTCCATGAACAAAGAGAATTCAGCCCCAAGCAGGGCAGACACTGTGCTGGCAGGCCTTCCCTTCCCCTTTCCCTCCCCTCTCCCTTGTAACATAGCTTACATCCCCAGAGCCAGCCACCAGGGTTCCTCCCTTACTTGGACACTTATGTCATTCCTAAGGAGACCACCAAGGTCCATCTATCAAAGTATTGAAGTCTAGCAATCAAAAGCCCCCTTTATTTTATTTTATTTTTTTAAAGATTTATTTATGTTTACAACATTCTGCCTCCATGTATGCCTGCAGGCCAGAAGAGGGTACCAGATGTCAGTACAGATGGTTGTGAGCCACCATGTGGTTGTTGGAAATTGAACTCAGAACCTCTGGAAGAGCAGCCAGTGCTCTTAACCTCTGAACCATCTCTCCAGCCCCAAAAGCCCCCTTTAGATGCCTTAATTAACCTGTCCAATCAAAACCTCCCATCTCATCCTAGCCCATTCTAACACAGACTGCCCCTTTTTTCCTCTTAAAAGTCACACCTGCCAGGCCATTAGCTGCTGTTTCCTGCCTGAGTCAGAAATTAGCCACTTTACTTTTCTTTCTTGCTTAATAAAAAATCTCTGTGAAATAGGGGTTTGGGCGTGGGCATTCCGCTGTGTGCAGGTCCCTTCAGGGATATTATATTTGATTATCTGAGTAGGCTCAGAGTTGCCATAAGGGTCTTTCTAAAATAGAAAAGTGATTTTTTTCTTTTAATTTGAGGGTTTCTTTTCTTTTCTTTTCTTCTTTTGCCTTGGTGTTTGCCTAGAACTGGGAACTAGAACTACAGACAGTTGTGAGCCACCATGTGGGTGCTGGGAATGGAACCCCAGTCCTCTGGAAGAGCAGATGGTGCTCTTAACCACTGAGCCATCTCTCCAGCCCCTATTTGAGGGTTTCTAAATAGAAAATTTGAAAAAAAAATTGTTTGGTTTTTGAGACAGGGTTTCTGTGTGTTAACTTTTGAACCTGTCCTGGAACTCACTTTGTAAACCAGGGTGGCCTCAAACTCACAAAGATCTACCTGCCTCTGTGTATTGTTGGAGCCTGCAACCCAGCTTTCAAATAAGTCACACATGGAGACTTCTTCTTAATTTTTTTTTTTTTGATTTATTTATTTATTATGCATACAGTTTTACAGAAGAGGGCGCCAGACCTCATCATAGATGGTTGTGAGCCACCATGTGGTTTTGCTGGGAATTGAACTCAGGTCCTCTGGAAGAACAGTCAGTGCTCTTAACCTCTGAGCCATCTCTCCAGCCCGAGACTTCTTCTTAATTATAAAGAAATGGCCTTAGCTTGGCTTGTTTCTTGTCAGCTTTTCTTAAATTACCACATCTACCTTTTGCCTCTGGGCTTTTCCCCTTTTTTCTGTGTATCTCACTTTCACTCTTGCTCTGTGGCTGGCTGGCTGGCTGGCTGGCTGGCTGGCTGGCTGGCTGGCCCCTAACATGTTCCTCTTCTTGTTCTCTTGCTCTTTCTTCCTTCTCCCAGATTTCTCCTATTTATTTTCTCTGCCTGATAGCCCTGCCTATTCCTTTCGCCTACCTCCCTATTGGCTGTTCAGCACTTTATTAGACCAATCAGGTGTCTTAGGAAGGCAAAGTAATATAACTTCACAGTTAAACAAATGCAACATAAAAGAATGCAACACATCTTTGTATCATTAAATGAATGTTCTACAGCATAAACAAATAACACATCTTAAAATAATATTCTACAACATATACTTCCTGAGTGCTGGGATTAAAGTTGTGCCCCATCACTGCCCGGTGAAAACTTTGTTTTAATAAGTGCTTTTTTGCTATGTAGTCCTGGCTGGCCTAGAACTTATAACTTGGGTTTATAGATATGTACCTGGCTCTGTAAAATATTTTGCCTATTGTTTTCTATTTCTTCAAATATACTTTCTGCTACATTTTTTTTCTCTCTTTGGATCTGGTATGTTAGACTGCTTGACATTATCCCACAGTTGACTTAACTTCAAGGAGTTTTGGGTTTTGTTTGTGTTTTAAGTTCATTTTTACTTGCTTGTGCTTTTTCTTTCTGGTTTGGGAAGTCTGACTGACCATCACTTTGTGGCTGGAGCCCCCAGGGTGGTGTCTCTCCCTCTGTCACCCAGGCTTCTGGTGACTCCTTTGCACAGCCTTAGGCCCATAGTTCTGTGAATCCCTGTGCACAGTGGAAGGCCTTGCAGCCCTCCAGTCACTGGGCTCAATGACCTGGGTCTGTCTGTTCCTCCTGATCAGGAAAGCTGGTGCTTTCGAAGTCTCCATCTGCAGACAGGACGACTGTTCTCCAGACTGAAAGGCAGGCAGGAGGCGGCAGCTAGCCCTTTCTTTCAGAAGGTGCCCTTCAAGTTCTAGGGTTTTGAATTTTTCTCTTTTTCCTGTTTTCTTCCTCTTCACTGTTATGCTCTGCAGTTCAGGAAGTGCTGCTGCTGGCGCGGGCTCACCTACTTCCTGTCAGGGTCGCAGGGTTCTCACGATTGAGTCATTTAAAAAAAAAAAATGTTTTTCTACATGCCTTGTACATTGACTACTTCTCAACTTTTTGTATGTGTAGTATGCATTCATATGTGTTTGCATGTTTGCATGTGTTTGGAGAGGCCAGAGATTGGCACTGAATGTTTTCTTAACTACTCTCTACTTTATACTTTGAGGCAGAGTCTCTGACAGAATCCAAAACTTGCCATTTAACTATTCTAAGCAGCCAGCTTGTTACAGGGCTCCTCCTGTGTCTGCCTCCCGTGTGATGGGCCTATGGGCAGGCCATCACACAAACACACACACACACACACACACACACACACACACACACACACACAGAGTAAGTGTGTTCTGGGGATCTCAGCTTCAGTCCTCACTCCTGTCCAGCAAGTGCTTCACTCACTGAGCCAACATTTTATCTACTTTTCTTTACATGTGTATGTGTGCACCTGCTTGTCTGTATTTGCACCATGTTCATGTGTAGGTGCCTGCAGAGGCCAGAAGGGGGCGTCATATTATAGTTCCCAATGCTAGAACATAGTTCAGCCATTTCTCCACCACTTCAGAACAGGGATCATCTTTTCCCTAGTTTTTCATAACTGACTCGCTTCCTTCTGAGGCTTCACAGAAACCCCAACATCACTATGCCTTTCTTTTTTCCTGTTGCTCTGTCACTCAGGCTGGCATGGGATCTTATGACCCTTCTTCCTCAGTCTCCTGAATATTGTGTTTGCTGCCTCGATGGGCTAAACTCTCACTTACATCAACAGCCTGATAATGGTGATATTAATAACAGAGGTGTGTGTGTGTGTGTGTGTGTGTGTGTGTTCCTGGGTGTGGTGCACATGTGCGTATGGGTGTGCTTGAGCCCAGAGGTCCGCACTAATGCCAAGTGTTCTTCATTCTTTTGAGCCAGGGTCTCTCGCTGGACCTGATTTCTCCTGCCTCTGCCCCCTGATGGCAGATGTGTGCTGCCATCTTGCTTTTTGCATGTACTGGGGGGGGGCTCCAAACTCAGGTTCTCGGGAGTTGGCAAGCAGGTGACTGACTGAGCCATCTTTCTAGCCTGACCATCCATACTTGCCCCTAAGTCTACCAAAATCCCCTTTAGCCATTACATTTTTATCAACAGGCTCTTCAAGGCCTCCTACATCATTCTTCCTGCCTCTAGAATCACTTCCACATTCATAGCGACTTATTACAACACTGTTTCACTTCCTGATCTCAGGCCTGTATTGGTTCCTTAGAGCTACCATAGTGGTGAGTCACGCGGGTGGGATTGGCTCATAGGACAGTTCAGTGCCTCTCTGAGCCTTAAACAACTCTTCCATCACACTTTCCATCACCTGACTTCTTTGCTGGTGGCTCACTGTGCTTTATTGTTTGTGTGAGTGTGTGGTGTCTGCAGAGACCAGAAGAGGATGTTAGATCCTCTGGAGTCTGTTACAAGTAACTGTGACCCACCAACATGGTTTCTCAGAGCTGTACTGGGACCTTCTGGAAAAGCAGCAAGCATTCTTACCCATTGCGTGGTCTCCATAGCTTCCTTTTTGTTGTTTTAATTCTCTGTGTGTGTGTGTCAGTGTGTGAGCATGTACAGTGAGCCCAGGTGCCTATGAAGATTTGGGGTGTCAGTTTTCCTGGAGCTGGAGTTACAGGCAGTTGTGAGATGCCTGAACCTGGGTCCTCTGGGAGAGCAAGGTGTTCTCTCAGCTGCTGGGCTGTCTCTCTGGCGCCCTGTTGTTCTTTTGAGACGGGGTCTCCTATAGATTAGGCTGACCTCAGCCTTGACCTTCAGCTCCTGTCCACGTGCTTCACCTCCTAGGATGCGCAGTGTGGTTTGTTTGACGTTTGTATAAGATAGTGTATTTTTGTGTTCTCTCTCTCTTTCCACCCCCTCCCTTGTTCACTGTGGCCTGCCCTCCCTCTCCAGGACATAAATACATTTTTGGTATTACAGCTTACGCAGCGGTCTCTACTTATATTTAGCTCTTCAATAATAGGCAGTGCGATGGCCCAGCGGGTAAAAAAGTACTCGCTGACAAGCTGACAGCTGAGTCCTGTTCCTGTAAATTGTCCTCTGACCTCCACAACCATGCCATGTCTGAGCACACGAGGACACACACACACACACACACACACACACACACACACACACACACACGCATGCACGCACGCACACATACTCTGACCTCCACAACCATGCCATGTCTGAGCACACGAGGACACACACACACACGCACGCACACATACACACACACACACACACACACGCATGCACGCACGCACACATACTCTGACCTCCACAACCATGCCATGTCTGAGCACACGAGGACACACACACACACACACACACACACACACACGCACGCACGCACACATACACAACTAACAGACAAATAATAAATGCAAATAAAAATTTTAAGTGGGGTATAGTTGTACACACCTTTAATCCCAGCACTTGGGAGGCAGAGGCAGTTGGATCTCTGTGCATTTGAGGCCAGCCTGGTCTACAGAGTGAGTTCCAGGACACACAGGGCTGTTAAACAGAGAAACCCTGTCTCAAAAAACAAAAGTAACCACAAAAGGATAGACAGGAAAAAACACACATTAGTGCTAAGTCCTATATCATACACTGGATAGATGTGTGATGGGTAGGTAAGGACTATTTTGATAGCTTCCTACAGATATGGCTACCATCAGACTCAGTGTCCAGGGAGGGTCTGCTTTTCCATGCAGTGTAAGCTTTGCACTAGGAATATCCTCTTAGCCCAGAAATGCTACTCTTTGTTTGCCCCTCCGACCCAAGGTTGGTCTTTTCAGCCTGGCATGGGTGGTGTGGTGACTGCTGTGTCTTCCTAGGGTGTCTGTGAGGAAATGACCTATGAGGAAATCCAGGGTCACTATCCACTGGAGTTTGCCTTGAGGGATCAGGACAAGTACCGCTACCGCTACCCGAAGGGCGAGGTAGGTGGGATCTGTGGTCGCAGTCTCTGCCTACTGCCTGCCTAGCAGTGCTGCTGTGGGCACAGCTTGGAGGCTTGGCCTTGCAGCCAGCAGCCTAGATGTGGGTCTCTTCTCCACCAGTCCCCAGCTCTGTCTCCCAGGATGCCCAGGCCAGCTCCTTTCTCAGGGAGCCATCATCCATTTGCAGAGTGCTCTAAGTGGCCAGGCCTCACTCCAGGGTGTTGTCCCCTTATCTCTGCCCTGGACCTTTATCCTCCCTCTGGATGCTTTCCCTCATCACAGGGTGATCCTATCCTTCCCACAACTCCATGTGCCAACTACAACTCTGCTTCCAGTTCCATGGAGACCTTCTCTAGAGAGATTTGGTAAAATGACCACACTGCTACCTTCCCTCAGAGAATCCATGGTCATTCTAGGCCCCAGGTCAGAAAGTAAGACTCACTTAGGCTGAGGAACTTCCTCCTGCTTCAAGGAGGCCCTGGGATAGTGATTAATAAGCCCTGAGACTCATGTGTGGAATCATGTGGCTGTGGGTGACATGATTCTCACTCTGTGCTGTGAGGGAGAGTTCAGGTTCAGAACAACCTAGGTAGCGGTAAAGGGGACAGAGCAGGGCTGGGGAGGTGGTGCCTTGCAAACATGAGGACCTAGGTTTGATCCCCAGAACTCAGGTTAAACACAAAAAACTCCACTCGGAATAGCCTATGCCTGTATTCCAGGTAACCAAGAAGGTGGAGGTGCGTCATTCCTTGGGGATTGCTGGCTAGTCAGCCCCCCTACACTGCGCCAGGCCAATAGGAGACCCTGTCTCAAAAAATAAAGTAGACAGTAACTGATAAATAAACCCAAGGTTGACCTCAAAGCCTCCACATGTATGCACGCATACATATAACCACTGAACTTATACCCTTCCACACATACATAAAAATAATAAAATAAAAAAGAGAAACAAAAAAGAATTGCCCCAGAACTGCTAGAGGTCGGCACAGGTCAGGGCGTTGGTGCCGCAGTTACTGTGGGCAAGCTCTGCTGGGGGATTTACTTTGAAAGATGGATAATGTGTAGAGATGGCACCGCCCCCACTCCCATGCCTAATTCTCAGCTAAAAATGGCATTAGGGTCGCCCTAGGGGCCAGCAGAGACACAAAGTCCACATTACCACAGCAGCGGGGGAGGTGACAGGCAAGCAGACAACCTCGAGGCTGTCCTGGAGGCCTCAGGTTCATGAGAGTTGTCAAACTCCAGGAAGTCCTGGGCCGTTGTCCCACCACACCCACCCATTGCTGTGGACTAGAGGGTAGTACCTTTTCCGCCAGTCATAGTTTCCAGCCACCGAATCCTGCGGTGGAAGCTGCAGAGGGCCTCATGGACGGCATGAGGTAGCTGTGTACCCTGAGGACATGACTGCTCTAAGGTATAGTTAAGAGGATGTGAGGCAGAGGACACCAGGGGCATCTGGCAGAGTTCAGAGCAGAGAGAGAAAGTCATAGACCTAACATGTTCAACAGAGAGAGAGAGAGAGAGAGAGAGAGAGAGAGAGAGAGAGAGAGAGAGAGAGAGAGAGAGGAGAGAGAAGAGAGAGAGAAGACCAAAAGAACCAGGCAAGAGAGAGGGCCAAGGGAACACAGAGCCAAAATAGTGGGGTTACAAGGTTATGAGAAATGGGGAGGGAAGCCCATGAGCTGGAGAAGTTTAGGGTGTGTAGGGGGAAAGAGCCACAGGTACTTTCCATACTGAAGGACCTGAGGGCCAGCATTGCTCAGGGATGCTCATAGGCACCACAGACAGCCATTTATCCTGAGTTTCTTTGGGACCTGATAGTAACCTCTTGGGTTGTGTCTGGGACCTCCAGCTCTCTTGATCCTACCAAGACTAGGGAAGGAAAAGGTGGCCTCTCCCAAGTTGTCCCCAACTCTGCCCAAGTTGGACATCTCACTAAAACAGCCCTTCAAGGGCAGCTGTGCATTTCATTCCCTCAGGACCTAGGCTGGAGGGAACTTAGACACAGCCTTGGGTGTGAGCAGCTCCAGGAGCCAGCAGGTGAGCCCTGCCCAGCACACCTGTCTCAGTAGGTTCTATTGCTGGGATGAAACAGTGACCCAAAGGCAGGTGGGGAGGGAAGGCTTTGTTTGGTTTACATTTCCACATTAAAGTTCTCCATAGAAGGAAGTCAGGACAGAACTCATGGGACAGGAACCTGGAAGCACGAGCTGATGCAGAGACACAGAAAGATGCTGCACACTGGCTTGCTTCCCATGGATTGCTCAGCCTGCTTTCTTATAGAGCCCAGGACCACCAGCCTAGCACCACCCCCAGTGCGCTGAGCCCTCTTTCATCAATCGCTAGTTAAGAAAATGCCCTACAGCAGGCTCTTATGGAGGGATTTTCTCAGTTGAGGTAACCTCCTGCCTTAGTTACGGTTTCTATTGCTGTGAAGGGTCACCATGACCAGAGCAGCTTATAAAAAAGAGCTGGCTTACAGTTCAGAGGTTTGGTCCATTATCTTCATAGTAGGAAGCATGGTAGCACACAGGCAGACATGGTGCTAGAAAAATACCTGAAGAGGTCCACATCTGGATCCACAGATGGCTGAAAAGAAAGTGACACCCAGCCTGGCTTGAGCATTTGAAATTTCAAGGACCCCCTCCCAGTGACACACTTCCTCCAACAAGGCCACACTTCCTCATAACACCACTCCCTGCTGGTCTGTGGGGCCATTTTCATCCAGACCACCTCAGCTCCTTCCATAACTGTAGTTTGTGTGAAGTTGGCATAAGGCCAGGCCTGAAGGACACCTACGTTGCTTGCCTTTGCAGTCCTATGAAGACCTGGTGCAGAGACTGGAACCTGTCATCATGGAGCTGGAGAGACAGGAGAACGTTCTGGTCATTTGCCACCAAGCTGTGATGCGCTGTCTCCTGGCCTACTTCCTTGACAAGGCAGCCGGTGAGGGGCCTTGTC
Source organism: Sigmodon hispidus (assembly GCA_004025045.1). Lineage (NCBI taxonomy): Eukaryota > Metazoa > Chordata > Mammalia > Rodentia > Cricetidae > Sigmodon > Sigmodon hispidus. The sequence goes on from PVIH01010920.1 coordinate 44,605, forward strand.
TGGGTTGGTGGGTTGTATGCACGACATGGGGAAATCAAGGCATGCATGGCATGTGAGTCCTGTCCTCCTTCATGGCATGTGAGTCCTGTCCTCCTTTGTCCACAGAAGAGCTGCCCTACCTCAGATGCCCCTTGCACACAGTCCTGAAGCTCACGCCTGTGGCTTATGGTAAGAGAGCTTCTCACACATTGCCCTTGGCTGTCTGTAGGGTTCCGGGATGGCCCACAGATCTCTTCTTTAGTTGGGACGCATTCTCCCCAGTCACCACACACTGCCTTTCCCAATTCCCTTCTTCTGTTTTTTTTTTCTTCTTTCATTGCTTTGAGGCAGGTTTTGGCCCCTCCCTTCCCTGCCCCCACCCCCACCAGTGCTGGAATTCTCATTGTGCACCAAGTTTCCTTTTTAGTTTATGGAAACCTGTGTGTGTGTGTGTGTGTGTGTGTGTTCAATTATGGTAGCTTATGCTTGTAATCAGGAGGTGGAGATAGGAAAATTGCCAAGTTTTGAGGCCGGCCTTGGGAGTTCAAGGCCAGCCTGAGCTACAAAAAGAGACCCTGTCTTTTTAAAAATTTTTTTTAATATTTATTTTTATTCTATGTGAATTGGTGTTTTGCCTGCACGTATAGCTGTGTAAGGGTGTCAGATCTTGGAATTACAATTGTTAGCTGCCATGTGGATGCTGGGAATTGAACTCAGGAAGAGACCCTGTCTTAAACAAACCAAAGTTCCTATGATCGTGGGAAGCTTCCTCATATGGACCAGCCTGAGCTCTCCTGGGTGATGCTTGTGGAAGATGAAGCTCCAGGGGAGCTGGAGTTACCCCTCCCCCCTGGGCTGACTAGACTTTCTGTGGCAGGGTGGAAGGTGTCACTGGTTTAAGGTCACTAAGAGTTAGGGATACCATGTTGATTATTGACCTGTGTAGGCAACTTGGGTCCCCTGTGCGCACATAGGCAGTCACATATGGACCAGCAGAAGTCTGACAAGGCTTCTTGCCTCTGGTGGTCCCTGGAGCTGTCTGGGGAAGGGTGGACAAGGGTAAAGCTGAGCTCTTTACACTCTGGTGTCCTCAGAGTAGCTCTTGCCCCTGTAGTTCTGGTTGCCCTCTGTGTGGGGACTGTACTGGCCTCTTCCTTTGGCAGGTTGTAAAGTGGAGTCCATATTCCTGAATGTGGCAGCTGTGAACACGCACCGAGACAGGCCTCAGGTAGCACTGGGCTCACTGCTGGGGTGGTGAACATGTTCCCAGGGGTGTCCTGACTACATCTTCAGGATTCCAGTTGGGTCAGGGCCAGGCTAGGGTGAGGGTGAGTCTCTGCCCAAGGCTGTTTTCTGTTTAGTCCTGAGTCCTGTGGCCAGGGTTGGGTTGTGGCCTGGCGAGGTGCTTCCCAAGGTCAGCCCTGAGGAGGGACCTGGAGCTGGGCCACCAGCAGGAAGTGCCTGAAGCTGGGTGTGTTTGACTTGCAGTTCTTAGGGCCTCATAAGCTCCCCAGCAGCCCTGCCATGGATCTGGACCAGAACTGGTCCAGGGTGAGAAAGAGGCTAGATGTCCACCCTTGGTAGGTGGTGATTCTGGCCTCCCTTGCCAGCCCAGGAATTGTAAACACCTTTTTAACTGGACACCTTAGAACTTTAAAAAGTATTATGGGCCTGGCATTGTGACTGAGTTGGTAGAATGCTTGCCTATCACACACAAAGCCCTGGAGTTGCTACCCAGAGGTGCATAGTGACATGTGTCTATAATCGTAGCATATGGAGGCAGGAGAATCAGAAGTTCAAGGTCATCTTCAGCTCTTCAGTGAGTTTGAGGGCAACATAGGTTACATGAGGCCCTCTCTCAAAAGACAAAACAAAACAACCCCACCTCAAAGTAAAAACCTACCTGGGGCTGGTCTGTGAGCTCAGTGTAGGCCAAGAGGACATATCTCTGTCCCTGAAGGTGTGGCTATGTCACGCTGTACAGGGTACCACTCCTGACTTATTCTACAGTTCTGGAATCAAAGGAAGCCTTTGAGGGCTCACAGGACAGCCTGTATAGCTGAGGGAAGTCTCAGGTACTCGAAGCTCAGCTGACCAAAGATGGACCTGGGGTGTATAGCTTTGTGGGGGTCATTCACAGTGAGAGCTTCTGAAGCTTCATGGGGTCTGTGGCTCAGTCCTGAGGAGATAAACCATGTTTCAGACTAGATGTCCATATGCTGCTAGAGCCAGGAAGGAGGTGCACTCAGGAACTGAGCCTCCCCTGCTGAGACTACCTCAGATGAGAGCTGGAGTGCCCTTGTTTTGGGCAGCCCTGACCTGTTTACAGTGGAGCATGGAGTAGGTAGCACCCTCACCTCACGCTCACCCTGTCATCTGAGCACCCAGCAGGTAGTGCTTCATATTTAGGGCAGGTTAGGATATTTCATCTGAAGTCTCTGAGATGAGACGTGCATCTGACTGGCCACAGTGATCAGGACAGCAGGAGTGAGATGTCCCATCTATTCCTGAGCAGGTGAACGTTCTTTGTCTTTATGGTTGTGCAGAATGTAGACATATCCAGGCCTTCAGAAGAAGCCCTTGTCACGGTCCCTGCTCACCAGTGACCACATCTCATCTGAGACCCCTGGGCAGGCCCTGACTTCTGCAGAGGAGGTCACACCAGGTGTCCCTGGTGTCTGCGGTACAGATGATGTCACCATGCAGGAACACTCCTGAAGCCAGTGGTGGCTAGCGACACTTAGAACCTCAGCCCAGTCCATGTGCCTCCTCGTTGACACCCAGTGACAGGGCTGGGAATGGCTGCTGACCTGCTGCTGAGATTCCTGGCCTTTGTGCCCTGCTGCTGGCCTCTGCTGCTGCCCTCAAGCGGCCTGCTCACCATGAAGTTTGCAACCTTAAATGTGACACTGAGACAGAAGTCTCACTAGGACATCCCCACTGTGGCCCAGCTGCCTGAAATGGCCCAGGTGACCCCTGGAGAGCTGTACTGCCCTCTCTGTAGCCACTCTTGAAGTCAAAGGCTAGATCTTCGTGGGACCTTAGTGTACACTGCTCCGGTGAAGGGGAACAGAAGAGCTGTCCACCCATATGTGTGGATGTTCATGAGAACAGCGCGTTCTCTTTGGTTTAACACTGGATCAGCGGGAAGACACCATTTTTGGTGCCCTTCCTAATGTCTATTGAGTTGTACACTGAAACACGGGGTAGCTGCACCCAGGCTGCCGTGTCCTAAATCCTTCCACAGGGACCGACCGTGTAGTAGTAGGGCAGCTACGCTAAGCTCCTTCGTGGTGCACACACCAAAGGGCTCATGGAAGCTAGCCTCCCCACCTGGCTGTGCTCTCACTGTCTACACAGGACTAAGCACTAGTGACCGGGACATGCCTTTGTCATAAATGACACAGCACTGGTAGGTTGCCTTCTTGTTTGTTGACCTCCACCTGCTGGACGGAGGGAGGAGAGAATAAATCGGAGGAGGCCCAGTCGAGGGAGGAGTCCCCAGCCGCACTCCAGTTCAGATTCACACACAACTTAAGCTTAGTGAAAACAGCCTTACAAAGCCCGGTGCCTCGCATGCCCTGAGTTCTTTGTGGTCCAGGTAACAACATCAGGTTCCATGTTTCAGCTGACCAGCAGAGTGACAAGTGGGCTATGAATCAGGGCAAGAAACTCTCTATAACAGTAATCAGTGCTCTGCTGTTCACAGAGCAGCCATGGAGAAGCCAGGCCTCATATCCAAGAACATTTTCAGGCCTGAATCTGGCAAAGCAGTCTGCCTACCTTATATAACTTGCATATGCCATCTGCCTTCCAAGAAGTCAGTGCCATGATTCCCAGCCAGTATCTCACCTGGCAGCTGTAGACAAGCTGCTGTGCAGCTGGGGCTAGGATAGGGACATGATTCTCCTGGACTCATCTCAGCTGACTTCTAAGCCTAGCTTGGAGCTAGAGTACTGTATCACTCGCTACCTTTGGGATGCAGGGTCTGCAGCTTTTGCTTCCCTGTCTCCCAGAATTTGAGTGATGTTTGGTCATATTATCTTGCCACACTTGTTAGCTATAGCAGATCTGTGGTCAGCAGCTGTAAATACATAGCTGGATGCCACATGAGGCAAAGACCACCAAAGCCTTTTTCCTCTGTGCCCAGGAAAGACAGGAACTGATGGACTTGGAGGTATAAGAGCCTAGGGTTGGGGCAGAAGGACATCAATGGAGCCGGGCATGTCCTGCACCGGACCCTCAAGGCAGCTGCACACAGGCTGGCCAGCAGCTTTTAGCTGAGATGGTTCATGGGCAGAGTTGGACACTGCCCTGCTTTCCCAAGATGTATGTTTTTAGGTTTCAGATGTACATTGCACTGTGTCCAGCATTCTTTACAATAAATACTTTTTAAAAAACAGTATTTTGAGGTGGTATTTTGTAGCTAGTTTTCTCTCTGTGTGTATGTGTGTGTGTGCAGTGTGTGTGTTTGTAGTGTGTATGGTGTGTGTCTGTGTATATATGTGGTGTGTATGTGGTGTGTGTATATGTGAGGGGTGTGTGTGGTATGTGTGTATGGTGTGTGTGGTATGTGTATGTGCTATGTGTGGTATGTGTGTATGGTGTGTATATGTGGTGTGTGGTATGTGTGTATGGTGTGTGTGGTGTATGTATGGTATGTGTATATGTGATGTGTGTGGTGTGTGTATATGTGTGGTGTGTGTGTGCTATGTGTGATATGAATATGTGGTGTGTATGTATATGGTATGTATGTGATGTGCATGTGGTGTGTGTATATGTGGTGTGTGTATGTGGTATGTGTGGTGTGTATATGTGGTGTAAATGTATGTGATGTGTATGTGGTGTGTGCATGTGTATGTGGGATGTGTTTGTGTGTCGTGTTCTTTCTGCCAGCTCTGTTGTTACCTGGTGCTGTAGACTTCCTCATAGGTGTGTATTGTGGTTTGAAAGAAAATGACCTCCAAAATAAATGGCACTATTAGGAGGTGTGTCCTTGTTGGAGGAAGTATGTTATTGTGGAGGCGGGGCTTTGAAGTCTCTCATATATGCTCAAGATACCACCCAGTATCTCAGACAACTTCCTGTTGTCTGCAAGTGAAGATGTAGGACTCTCAGCTCCCTCTCCAGCACCATGTCACACCGTGATGATAATGGACTGAACCTCTGATAATGTAAACCACCCAAATTAAATGTTGCTGTGGGTTAATGCTCTTGTACACTGTAAAGATTTGTCACTCATTGCTTTAATAAAACACTGATTGGCCAGGAGCCAGGCAGGAAGTATAAGCAGGGCATCCAGACTAGGAGAATTCTGGGAAGAGGAGTGACAGACACAGTAGAGGAAGCAGGACGAGATGCTGGACTGAGAAAAGGTACCAAGCCACATGGCCAAACATAGACAAGAATTACGGGTTAATCTAAGTGTCAGATCTATTAGTAATATGCTTCAGCGACTGGCCCAGCATTTACTATGATATCAGGCCTCTGAGTCAGTTATTTGAGAAGCAGCTGCTGAATATTTGGGAGTTGTTGGTAGGACAGAAACTTCTAACAACAAAATGTTTTTTCTTTGTAAGAGTTGCAGTGGTCATAGTGTCTCTTCACAGCAATAGAGCCCTAACTAAGGCAGTGTGTGTGTGTAATCCTTCAGTCAGCTTCTTTGCCCAGATGATCCCCCTTGAAAACTACAGCCAGATGGCATGTATTTATAATCTCAGCACTCTGAAGCAAAGGCAGGTCTTAGTGTTGTGTTGCTATGAAGAGATGCCATGATGACAGCAATCCTTATAAAATGAAGCATTTAATTGGGGCTTCCTTATAGTTTCAGAGGTTTAGTCCATTCTCCTCATGGCGGGGAGCTTGGGGGCATGAGGCAGACATGGTGCTGAAAAAGTAGTTGTTAGTTCTACATCTGGATCCTCAGCAGCAGGAAGAGAGGCACTGGCCTGGCCTGGGCTTTTGAAACCTCAAAGCCACCCCCACTGACACACTTCCTCCAACAAGGCCACGCCTCCTAATCCCTATCAAACAGTGCCACTCCCTAATGACCAAGTGTTCAAATATAAGAGCCTATGGGGCTGTTCTTATTCAAACAACCACAACGCATCTAATCTATCTTCCTCTTTTAATTTTTAATTGTTTTTATTTTATGTGTATGTATAGGTGATTGCCTGCCTGTGTCTAGTCACCATCTACATGCTTGGTGCTCAGAGAAACCAGACGAAGGCATTGGATTCTCTGGAACTAGAGTTATAGATGGTTGTGAGCTGCCGTATGTGTGGGTGCTGGGAATTGAACCCCGGTCCTCTGGAAGAAAATTCAGTGCTCTTAACTACTGACTCATCTCTTCAATCCAGGAGCTTGCTCTCTTTCTCTTTCTGGTTTTCTGTAACAGTTTCACTGTGTAGCCCAGGCTGGCCTTGAACTCAAGAGATTCACCTGCCTCTGCCTCCTGAGTGCTGGGATTAAAGGTGTGCACCACCACTGCCTGGCTCCAACCCAGGGTCTTTTAATCAAGCTCAAGAGCTTAGGCTCTTCCTGAGATATCATTGTTCTTCTTTATTTACATACGCACTGTCTACCTCAGAGTTTATTCACACTTACCTTCAGCTAAATTGCTGTTCCCTTATCCCCAGCTCCCACACCCAGGCAACCCCATGAACATAGGTGTCCCCCGAGGTTATTTATTATATTAATGCTTGGGCAATGGCTCAGGCTTATTAGTAATTAGCTCTTACATTTAAATTAACCCATTTTATTTATCTGTATATTGCCACGTTGGTCTATGGCTTACCAGTCCTCTGACATCTTGGGCTGCTGATTTTCCTCTCTTGACTCCATCCCTCTTCCTCTGAAGCCTCAGTTTGATTGTCCTGCCTTGCCATAGGCCAAAACAGCTTTATTATCAGCCAATGAGAACAACACACATTCACAGTGTCCAGAAGGATCCTCCCACTCAGCCACTCCTTGGCACTTACTGTCCTTCTCACAGGCCTTCCTCTAGAGTTTCACCCAGTCTTGACTCTGTCTTCTCAATATATGCAAACTAAAGCCTTTGCCTAGTATGAGGCCTCGAACGGAGAGCCAACACCACAAGTAAGCAAAAATCAATGCAGTAATTGCCCATATCTTGGTCATCCTCACCTGGATTATTGCTTTGGGTTCCACAGGAGTGTCTGTCCTGGCTTTTACTTTACCACATTAATGTCTGCTATCAGGTAAATTGTAGCCAGAGGTGTTATCATTTTAAAATAATTATTGTTATTGAAGGGCAGAGGACCTGAGTCTAATTCCCAGCACTCATGATGTTTCACAACTGCCTGTAAAGCCAGCTCACCCATATACAAGTGGCATACATGTTGCGTACATAATTAAAAATAGTAAGTTAATTTTTGAAAAATTCATTTATTTCTATATGTATGTGGGAGTGCCTTCATGTCCGGGTATGCATGCTATATGCATGCATGGTGCCTTTGAAGGCTAGAGGTCACTGGAGCCCCTGGAAATGGAGATACAGGCAATTTTGAGCAGCTTAACCTGAGTACTGGGAAGTGAACCCGGCTTCTCTGTAAGAGCAGCGATTGCTCTCCTTGAAGTCAGATTCTTCCAGAGGAGTGAAGACATTTTCATTTTGTGCCTTGACTCTGTAGCTAAGAATCTGTCCTTCCTTCTTCAGTCTGTGGGTTCACTGAGAAGCACCTGACACCACATCTGAGCCTCTCAGCTACTCTGTCTGAGTTTCAAGTCTGTCTTCCTGTGTTCATCACTGGCCTGGCCGCTCACGGTGTGATGTCCTGCTTATAACACACGATTGTACTTTTGCCCCTATTTAGCCCACATTCTCTCTTTGGAACCCTGAAGATGAACTGAGGAGGGGGCGTGGACTTCATTTGTTCCTGTTCCCAACACGGTCACATAGTGCAAGTCTGTTCTGACTTTTATGATTATTTGTCTGCGGCATTAGTAACCAGCACCCTGGTTCTAACATCGGATGCCTAGTAATTCAATCCTTACTCAGCTCTTGGTGTCAGCACAGACCCCAGAGGTTGAAGCCTTAGTCCCGGAAGACTGTCCCCAGTCCAGGTTCCAAGGGGAAAGTCACTCTTACTCCAGAGTGGCTGGCTATGAATCCTGGGTTCCCACAACCCCCTCCAGAGGCTCTGACTCACAGGAGTGGAGACTGAGCATTCCTGGCTTATTATAAAGACTAGAAAGGGCAAGATTCAGGAGAGTCGGGGCTTTTAATGTTTCCTTCACTCCCTTCCTCTTCCCTCCCTCTTCTCAACCCCCCCCCCCAGAACGGGCAGGAAGTAAACTATGCTCAAGTGACCTGTGTCCCTCCCATCTGGCTATCAAACCACTGAAACAGTAGACCCCCCGAGAGCTGCAGTTTCCCAAGAATTTCATTGGAGAAGTAAAAGGCTGAATGAAGCCTGGTCCTGGCCAGAGGATGCACGTCTCTGTTCTTTCTGATAACCTGTCATAGTGCCTTGCAAGACAGAATTGGACAGGGGCAACAGCTGGGGCTGGACACCACTCCTTTTGCCTCTATTTAACCCCAAATCTCTCTTTGGTACCCTGAAGTTGGTATACCCTGGACTTCTTTACTTGTTCCTATTCTAAACCACTGGAATACACTGCTGATTAACCTCTGGAATACACTGATTAACCTCTAGGGCTTCATAGCGTAAATGGCTATGAATAAATCTTTTCTGGCTTTAATCATTATTTTTAGTCTAATCCTAAAAACTTGTTACATGCTCTTTGTAAAAAACAAAACAAAACACTCAACTTATTTGTGTGTGTGTGACAGAGAGAGAGAGAGAGAGAGAGAGAGAGAGAGAGAGGAGAGAGAGAGAGAATAACCTGTGGGTCACCAGACCTAGAGGCAAATGCCTACCTCCACCCCCCTTCTTTTGTTCTGGAAGACTAGAATCCAGGCTTTGTACACAGCTCTACCCTAAGCAAAAGCCCAGTCTCCAAAGGAAATGGTGAGAAAGTGGTAGATCCCAAACCATTTTACCTTGAGAATAGGAGACTCTGTGGGGGAATACAAAGCTCTTTTTACAGGCTTCTGGCCTCCTAGATTGAGAGAGAGAGAGAGAGAGAGAGAGAGAGAGAGAGAGAGAGAGAGAGAGAGAGAGAAACGGAAGAGAAAAAGATAAAGGACCCACAAGGTAACTAGACTTGTTTTGTTTTGTTTTGATTTTGAGACAGGGTTTCTGTGTGCCTTTGGAGCCTGACCTGGAACCAGCCCTGTAGACCAGGCTACCTCACAGAAATCCACCTGCCTCTGCCTCCTGAGTGCTAGGATTAAAAGCATGCTTCCAGGTGGCTATTCTCTTTTGAGTCATGAACGTAGGCAGGTTGAGTAAGCAGTGTTGGAACAGCTAGGGGGCGGGGATGTCCCCAGAGAGAAAAGGTAAGAAAGTCAGCTGTCTGGGCAAGCAGGATTAGGATGTTTGCTGGAATCTGAGGAGGAGACATAAAGGAAAGAGAAGATCTCTGAGAAGCAGGAAAGCGGGCTCCACAGAGGGCACCTGTAAACAACGGTGTCAAGGAAGGGCTTTGGGGCACAGAAGTACCTCACTGAGGGGACAGCCATTTCTCTCATCTTTAACATCTTTTTCTTTTTACATTTGTGGGTTTGCAGGGGTCTGTGGTGGTTCAAGTGGATCACTTGTGGGAGTTGGTTCTTGACTCCACCATGTGGCCCTGGAGACTGAGCAGGTGATCAGGCTTGGCTTCAGGTGTCTTTACCCAGGTCTTTACTGAGCCTTTGAATATGGCTGCAGGTGTATTACATTTCTTTCCATCATGTGCAGTTCCCATGAGGTTGGGAAACAGGATTTTCTCCTTATCATGGGAGGCCTGGGCAAGGGAACTTCTTGCTGTTTTCATGGAAGGGTATTATCAACAGAGTCATTTGCAAAAAGAGAATACACTGCTGATTAACCTCTGAAATACACTGCTGATTAACCGCTGGGGCTTCAGATTCTAAGGAGGAGCTAGTGTGATATTTCTTCTTTCCTCAAGATTATCTGAGACAAAGGAGGTGGGATCCCAGGATGGATAAAGAGGAAGCTAGCCTTGATGACCCCCAGCCTATTGATAGCTGACTAGCTCTCCAGCCCTGTCCTATCACACCGATGCATCAGAGTGCAGCTTATTAGCTGGGCCTGCAGCAAAAGCCCTTGCTCTGGGTGCAAAGATTGTGAGTAAGGAGTGTTTGACTAACCACCATGCAAAACAGATGAAAGAGACTCAGGTTCTAGGAGAGAAGAACATGGCCCCTTGGGCTAGCTGTACTAGTCCTTACCACACCCAGCCACCCTCTTCCTGTCAGACCTTCTGAGCATCACTGGGTGTTGTTCTAGCTTGCCGGGCCCATGCACAGTTCAAAGCTACAAGCTGTACTTTTTTTTAAGGCTTATATATAAGAGTGTTTACCCCATGTATGTATGTGTGCTATGTGTGTGCCTTACCAAAACCAAACCAAACAAAACCCCTTCTGGATCTGAAGAAAGGAAATGGAAGAAGGGAAAAAACACCGTTCTTTTGAGTTACACCAGCGTGGAGGGCAGATACACACAGCCACATAGTAGACAGTAGGGCTGTAGAGGAAGCCCAGTGTATCAGCAAAGGCATATAAGCATCCAAACCAAACCAAACCAGAAAAGAGAAAGGCAGACTCAGCAGAACCTCGTGGCAGCTTGTAGGAACTTGGGGCCAGGAATTCTGGGGAGGAAAAATATAGTATCTCATTAAAGGGATATTTAGTGCATTGTCCTTTCACACGGCCTAAGGTGAGCTCGTCCTCCTAGGGACGGCCTTATTCTGTTGCCTGGACGACCACATCAACTCTTACATTTTTCATAGTTTAGAGAGCTCATCATCTTGACCAGAAGGAGCTAGTTTTCCTTACCCGGCTCCTATTGCTCTTGTGTGCTTTCTTTCCTGGCTTCCTCTAATGCTATAGGATGGATAACTGCAGGAGACCTCCCAGACTCTCTTTAGGGCTTGATCTTTGTCAACAACCCTGGCTCAGTCTCAGATGAGCCATGTGTGAAGGTACAGCACAGAGCACATCTGGCTTCTGGCTCACGTGATCCACAAGCAGACAGTTCATGGGTTCAGCCTTGAGTAGAAAACACCATCTGTTGCAGGTGCTGGGCAGTACAAGAATCCATCTCTCCCTTTCCTGGCCGTGCTAGGAACTTTGCGCCCTACCCTGAGGGGAAGAGGCATCCTGTAAGAACTTTGTCAGGAAGTGGTCTGTATGTACCCTGGAAGCAATCAGCTCTTACCCTCAGGATAGCCGCCTCCCCCCCCCCCCCCCCAGTGAGCAGCTGCCTAGTTTGGGGGTCTGGGACACTGAGGGATGCAAGTATCTTCTCGGGGCTCAGATTGAGGTCCTGGAAATCTTCTACAAGAAACGCTTATTGAGCACCCCCGCCCCCCATCACTCCTCCTGGTCCTCAGGTGTGAGGGTCCGCGGAGCCAGCGAGGAAATCACATCTTCTCTGAGCGCAAAGTTGGGACGTGTGTACCAGTTGCTCACAGTTGGCGCTCAAATGTTGGGATAACGTTGCCACGGAGATCCGCCCCCAGCCCCTAGGTCAACTGCACCGGGGTCTCCCCACCAAGGTATCCCGTGAGCAGAGAGCATCTTAGGTGTACCATTCCCTCTAATCCTGGGAAACCTGTCTCAAGTTTTCTTCGCCGACGGGGGCGGGAGAGCAGCGGACAGGCTGGGAAGGGCGGACGCTTGCTTCCCTCCCTCCAACCTCCTCCCCTCTGGGGCGGGGGTTCCGGGAACCGGCCGGGGCGGGGCAAGGAGGCAAGGAGGCTGGGGCCGTGCGGGTCGCTGAGGTTTCGGCAGCACCGGGGCCCTGTGCTTGTCCGTCTGTCTGTCTCGCCATGGCTGCGCCGGCGCCCTCTCCACGGACTCTGTTGGTGCTGCTGCTGCTGCTGCTGCCTCCGCCTCCGGGTGGTGAGCCTGGGAGGAGGGGGCGGTGTGTTCTGTCCCGGGATCGGGTCGGGTCGGGCACTTCCCTTAGCCGTCTGTGGACCGAGCCAGGCAGCGCCAGCCCTGGACTGCTTCCACTTGACCCCCTGATAACAGAGGGGCGTCTTCGAACCCCACCACTGACTTCATCCTGTCACCCCTACTCTCCTGAACTGATACTGCCCCGGAAAACTGCCACCTTTGCTTTGTCCTTCGGGGTGGGTAGGGCCCTTCGCGTTCCAGGGGGCTGGAGCAGGCAGGATTCCTCGCCTGGGGTTAGCTCCGGTGGGGCCAGCTCCTCCTGCAGAGGTTGTCCCTCGCAGCCTGCTTCCTGGCTGGCAGTCCTCCATCATCTACAGCCCTAGTGTTCCTGAAGAAGCTGGCCCTGAGGCTAGTCTCTTGTAGGGAGGAGACGGAGCTTTTCCTTGCCGTCCTAGAGGAATGACTCACAGCTTGGGAGGGTAGCTGGGGGCCTATTGTGGTGGGAACTGGAACAGCCCCCTGCCCAGCCTTGGGATGGGTGGCTTCCTGGAGGAAAGGTGCCGTGTTTGCTGAAGGCTGACATGGTTTTGGAGGACCTGGGATGGGGAGATGAAAAAGGAAAGTCCTATACCCAGTCAGCCTACCCCTGGTGTGAGCCTGCGGGAGACTGGTCTCTAGTCTAGAGCCTTGTCCTGTATCTGGAGTTCAGAATAGCGTTTGTGTCTGGGACCCAGCCTGAAAGACCCCCTGGGATGGGCACCCGAAGATGATACTTGTATTTAGTCTCAGACTCCAGAGGCAGCTAGCTGCAGGAGGGTCTCTGTGAGCTTGAGGCCAGGCTGGTCTAGGTTGTGAGTTTCCAGGCCATCCTGGACTACATAGCAAGACCCTCCCCTAAAAGAAAAAAAGTCTCACTGGTGTAACCTGACTCAGAGGTCCAGCCTGGCTTGTGGCTGTGGCCTTACTCACTTTCAGGAGGCCATTTGGCTGAACTGGGCCTGCAATGGTCAGACATACCCATTTTACAGTTTTGCCCAGAGCAAAGTTCTACTTAGTGCTACCAAAACCAAACAACACATGCATCCATCCTCACCCAAGGTATCTTCTCTGAGAGTCTCAGTGCCTCTGTCCTTGGGCCTCATTCCGACAGCCCAAGGGTACATACTCCACTGACCTGACTGGGCCTTCTGACCAGGGTCCTGTGAGGGACCAGTACTGCATCCAGGCTGACATTTAAGCAACTGTCCTCAGATGTCATCTGAATCTTGATGGGCTGGTTGTTTCATGTGAAGGATCTCCTGTGTGTAGGCTCCAGGTTTGCTGGTGCAGCCCAAGAACACACAGAGACATAGTGTGTGGCATCTTCCGGAGTGATAAAGCTGTGGGTAGCCGAGGTCTTTTGCCCTCTGCCACATCCTTCAACATGACCTTGCTTGTTGAGATTCTAAGGGTACCACTTGCCTAAGCAGGGTGCTTTGTGGTTTCCAGGGTGTCACGTAAGGCCACTGAGGGCACAAAATTTGCCTAATACCTACTGTATGCCTAGCCTGGGGATAAGTGCTTTATGGATACTTATGTGGGCAGTGCCATCGTGCATTGGCTAGGATTCAGCCTGCTGATGGTGGGTGCTCCATGAGGTTCAGCACAGACACACGCCCCTTGTGCCTTACAGGTGAGGCTGCTATGAAGTTAATAAGGATTAAATATTGAACAAACCTGTGCCTGCAGGTGTTCAGATGTGTTTCTGTTCAGCTGTACACCTTCTGGGCCTGGCAGCTTCTGGGAGGTGGCCTGGAATAAGGCCCTGAAGAAGGAGGGGAGTCATCAGTGGGAAACAGGCTGGAATGTTGTGTGTTGAGGTAGAAAGGGTAATCACCTAGGGCCTTTGAGGTATTGATCTTAAGGTCAGGGATTCTAAGAGCGGCAAGTAGTGAAGTCAGACTCACAAGTAGACAAGACTGCCAAGGGCTGGAGACATCTTTGAGAGCGCCTTGCTGTGGCCTCCAGGAGAGCAAAGGCTTGGAAGGAGGGGCAGCCTACCAAGGTGGCCTACCTCATGTTTGTGCCTGGTCACTGCCCATTGAAATCACTGTCATTGGCCAGGGTATGGATGAGACCTGGTGCATGGGTCATGGGGGACAGACATGTTTCTCTGCTTCAGCCCTTGGTGAACGATGCAGGCCTGTTGACGAAGACACGATGGTCCCAGAGTCCTGTCCTGATTTCTGCTGTGGTTCCTGTTCCAGCCAATATTGCTGCTCTGATGAGCTGAAGAAAGTTCAGTGGAATGAGGATATGTGTACTGAGCTAGACACCAGGTGGGTTCGAGGAGGTGGGCAGAGGGTGGGGAGCCTCAATCCGTTCCCTGGAGAGTGCCCTGCCCCACTGGTCTCTCAAGACAGAGGGCTGAGCATTGAACCAGATGTGTGAGGAGTCCTATTCTAGATGGAGTTTCCTACCTAGAGGTCCTCCACTCTGCCTCTCCCCCCATCCCCCCACCCCTGCCCCCACATCCTCAGCCTCGGGCTGAGTCCACTGGCCTCAGCTGCCTTTGTCTCTGGGTGTGTACTTTGACCCCGAAGGTCCTCAGGGTGGGCACCTGGTTATGAGAGTGCCCCATACCCTGTCTGTGCTGTGGTTATGTGTGTGCATGCAGGGCACAGGGTGTGGATGTGTGCTCAGAGTGGGCTGGGCTGCCTGCCCAGCATGCCTTCTGTGTTTATCTTCCATCTTTGTATAGACTGTTGTCATTGCTGAGGACCAAGATGCGTCGCCCATCCTCAGATTGTCTTTTTCTTTGTTCTTTGTGCTTTGCCACGGATTTAGAGCTTTAGTGGTCATACCTAGCTCACAGTAAGTTGTCTTCTTTGTTTTGCATGAATCCAGACCACACCATCTGTGTTCACTTCAGTCTCTCGTGGCCATTCTGTTCCTCTCCCATCCCATGGGCACTCTCTATGTTGAGGTATATTCTTTTGTTTGTATTCTAAAATAATCTGTATTGTTTTGTGGGCATGTTTTGAAGGATGTTCCAACAAATACCCT
>PVIH01010920.1:64620-72248 GCA_004025045.1 Sigmodon hispidus
TATTTGTGAGTTCAAGGCCAGTCTGGTCTATATAGCAAGTTTCAGGACAGTCAGGTTTACATAACAGAGACCCTGTCTCAGAACAAACAGGGTTTCTCTGTGTAGCCCTGGATGTCTGGGAACTTACTCTGTAGACTAGACTGGCCTTGAACTCACAGAGATCCACCTTTCTTTGAGTCCCGAGTGCTGAGACTAAAGGCATGCACCACCATTGCCTGGCTTTCTTAATAAATTTTTACTTGTTCTACTTTAAAAAGGAAGTGGGGCTAGAGAGATGGTTCAGTAGTAAGAGCATCGACTGCTCTTCCAGAGGACCAGGGTTCAATTTCCAGCACCCACATGGGAGTTCAACGTCTATAATTACAGTGCCCCCTGCTGACCTCTGCAGGTACTACACATGTGGTGCCCGGACATGCATGCATGCAAGACACCGGTACACATAAGTGGACTGGGTTGCCTCATCCAGCCTTAATAGGAGAGGAGATGCCTCTCCTATCACTGCAGCTTGCTATGCCATGGCTGCCTGGCATACATGGGAGGCCTGCCCTTTTCTACAGAAAGGAAGAGGGACGTGAGGGGGAGGGGAAGTTGGGGGAAGAAACTGTGATTGGACTGGAGAGAAAAAAAAGTAGAGCACAAAAGTAAGTAAATAAATGTAATAAAAACATGTACAAATTCTTCTTTATATAAATTATTTGTGCCATGTGCATTGGTGTTTTGCTTCCATATATGTCTGTGTGAGGATGTCAGATCCCCTAGAACCTGAGTTACAGACAGTTGTGAGCTGCCAGGTGGGTGCTGGGAATTGAACTGAAGTCCCCTAGAAGAGCAAACAGTACTCAACCACAGAGCCTTCTTTCCAGCCCAAAAATGAATTAAGAAAAAAAAGAATAAAGAAAGAGAAGACAGGGTTTTATTGTGTAGCCCAGAATGGTCTTGAATTCAAAATTATCCTCAGGCTCACAGGTGTAGTGTAGCATGCACACCTGACTTTTCTTCATTTTTGTTGTGTTTGTGTGTACATTTACAGGGGTTTTGGTTGTTTTGTTTTTGAAATAGTCTGCCTTAGCCTAGGCTGGCTTTGAACTTGGTAAGTAGCCAAGGATAATCTTGAATTGTGATCTCCTTTTTCCTGTGCTTGGATTCTAAGCATGTATTACTCTGCCTGGCTTTCCCCCACCCCTCAGACAGGGCTCATAGTCTGTAGCCTAAAAAGAACTTAAATTTTAGTTTAAGTTTAGTCTGCTTGCCTCAGCCTCCTGGGTGCTTGGATTTGAGTCACCACACCTAGCTGTGGCTTGTTTTTTTTTTTTTTTTTGTCTTTGACATATTCTAGTAATGAAGTTCATGTCCTGAGGACTAGCTTAGCTCTTTAGTGACCATGGTCTGTCTGGTTGGGACGGGGTCTCCCGCATCACAGGCTAATGCTTGATTCTCCTGTCTCTACTTCCTGAGCGCTGGGATGGCAGGTGTGCATCAGTCACCACGGTGGCAGGTGGCAGTCACCATGACGATAGGTGTGCATCAGTCACCACGGTGGCAGGTGGCAGTCACCATGACGATAGGTGTGCATCAGTCACCACGGTGGCAGGTGGCAGTCACCATGGCCCTTGTTTGGTGGATTTTCACCACAGCATTTTCATTCCTTTCTGAGTCACCACCTCTGTGTCTTCTCTTCTCTCCCGTCTCTTTCCCTTTCCTTCCTCCTCAGAAAACATCCTGTCACGAAGTCCAGACTGGCTTGTGATCCTCCTGCCTCAGTCTTCAGTGGAAAGAGTTGGTGGGGGGTCTCCCCCCCATATTCTTTTTTAAACTTTGTGGCACCGCGGCCTTCTGTTGTGGGTTTCCACCTCTGTCCTGTTGTGTCTGGGCCTGTATGTTGCAGATCTCATCTGTCCTGGCCTCATAGGTACTGTACCCTGGAGACTGCCTTTGGTGTGTTGGAGAAGAGTATGTGGACCCCGGTGTGCACACCATCCATTCTTGGAATGTCTAGTGTGTCTTGGGTGTGCTGTGGGAGGCACATGGGGACCCAGTGTGTTTCTCAAAGCTTTCTGTTTTCTGTTAGCAGGCCTTCCACCCAGCCGGAGACACTGGAACAGCTGGGTTCGGCGCTGAGATTTCGATCCAGTCTTGACAGTGACCCCACATCAGGGTAAATAAAGCCTTTAGACTGTGTCTGTTTTCCTGTCAAAGGCTCAGGTGGGCTTTAGGGTGGCCACTGAATACTAAAATGTCACAGAATCAGTGGAGGGTGTCCCCAGTGATATTGTGGCCATGTTTGCCCACTGGGACCTTTGGATGTCCAGGGAGCTGGGTTTCCTCTGTATTCGGGGGAGGGAGATGATTGGGTTACCTGGTGAAGGTCTGGGGGTGTCCATGCTGACCTGGGTGATGGAAGTGGGGTACTAGGCACCTGGTGAGTCAGGCAAACGGAAGAGGAAGTATCGTTTGGTGGAGACTGCAGTGCCGTGGCCATGGAGCAGTGGTAGCCAGGAGGTCAACAGCAGTGGCATAATTATGGCCATGCTGATGGAGTAAAGGGTGGTGAGGGTGAGGTGACGGTGTGACAATGTTGAGTCGAGGTGCTGAGAACCCAGAAGTGCCTGTCACTATGTGAAGGTTTGTGGGTCACAGTCGTTATGCTGGCATCTCTGTCTCAGGATCAGGATGACCCCTTCATAGAGGAGGAATTCCCCTCACGCTTACAGAGGCCCCTCACGCTCATAGCCCTAAACTCCTTGGCTCCTATGCTATCTTTCTTCCTTTTCTTCCCACCTTCCTTCCTGAGACAAAGTCTCTTGTAGCCTAGGCTAACCATGAACTTAGCATGTGGCTGAGGATGACCTTGAACTCCCCAGTGCTTGGAAGGCAGCTATGCTCACCACTATACAACCAACGCTGCACCTCCCCAGTGCTTGAATTACAGGTGTGTGTCACCACACTTAGTGTGTGCTGGGGACTGAATCTAGTGTCTTCTGTGTGGCAGGTGTGAGAAACAAGACCCTCACTTTATAATAAAGTTCAAGAGAGTAGAGAAGTAAAGCGGTTTTGATATGTGATTCTGCGGAGTAGGGCAGCAGCGTAGAGAAAGGCTGAAATGACTGGCAAGGTATGACCTTCCAGCGTATTCCCTGTCTAAGATCCCCCATCCCATCGGTTCAGAATGCAGAGCCTTATCTCTCTGGGGCTTGGTTACAAAGCTAACGCCTATAACTCTCCAGGTCTCAGAGTTCTGGGACTAGCAGACCAGCTGCCGGCCCGGGAAGGGGCTTAGCACCCCTGTTCATTTCAAACTCTTAGTACTCCATGCCCACAGCACCCTGAAAACGGACCAGGATCATTTTACCTGTTACACAGGCAAGCACTCTGTCAGCTCTGCTGCATCTCCAGTATTTTTATTTGTTTGTTTGGAAACAGCCTCCTGTTCTGTAGCCCAGGCTAGCCCGGAACTCTTCATGCCTTTTGGGCTGGCTGGGAATTTGTAGGTCCTCTTGCCTCAGCTTCCTGGTTACTGGAATTACACGTTTGAGCTCCCATGTTACCTTCCTGAACTGTTTGTTGTCTTGTCACATCCCAGGCCACAAAACAAGTCACCGAGGAGAAGAACACGCATGGGTCAACATGGCAGGCAGTCATTGCAAGTGGCTGTGACTTCCTGGCCAGAGGTGTTGAAGGCTAAGGTGGAGGTGGGCTGTTGGTGCTCAGCAGCTGCCTGCTAGCAGGGAACAAGGGAAGAGAATAGGCAGAGAAACAGGCTTCCTTGGCCTCTGCTCTGGAGACAGAGGTCCAGACCTTGACAGGGATGCTGGATAGACATAGGCCATTAGTGTGACTGGAGAGGTGGGGTCTTGTCCTGAAGGTCTAGGTGAGAAGGTATGGGGGAAGGAACCTCGGGGACAGCAGGATTTGAGGAACAGTGTCATGGAGAGCCAAGAGGGAGAGCTGGGGTTGATGGCAAGAAGGCAGCTGGTCCAAAGCACTGTGGACTGGCCAAAGTGGGATTGGCACGGCACACCAGCTTGGCACACTCAGCAGGAGCTACCCAGCACAGCACATGAAGAGTGACTTAGAAGCGTGTGATGAGTGTAGACAGCTCCATTGAGACACTCAGGCCTGGCAGTGTGCTGGAGACAGAGTGAAGTATTGGGGGTATGGTGCTAGGGGAAGAATGGCTTGTGGGGATTTCTTTTTCTCTTATTCCTCACAGCCCCAGAATGGTGTACAGCAGAGGAAGTTAAGGGACAGGGCTGTCCGTGACACTTCTCTTGGGAACATTTTATGGAGACATTCCATTGGACGCGGGTGTGCTATCTCTGCAGCTGAGGTTACTGTCCACGGAGTGGATTCCATAGTAGGGGTTCAGTCCCTGCTACCTGGCCATGGCTTGGGAAGTCTCCAGAGGAAAGATGCTGGGACTTGGGGTCTGCAAACTCTGCCCCTGTATCCCACCATTGACCTCCCCTTTGGTTCTGAGTCACAAGTCAGAACACAGGTCTGAAAGAGGGCACACTTGCCAAGCCCTGAGCTATCCCTTCCTGTGTAGGGTGTGTTCTTCCTCAGTGTGCTTAACTTTGGTTTCTTTTCTTTTTCTTTAAGTTTGTTTTTTGAGACAGAGTCTCACTGTGTATCCCTGGCTGGCCTTGAACTCCAAGATCTTCTACCTGTGTCTGCCAGGCAGGCACCACCCACACCTGGCCCAGTAAGCCACGTAAATGGCCAGGACTTTAATTTCATAGGAGCCAAGGGGTGTGACGTTTTCATGGTTGAGGAAAGTGTCCCTTTGAGCTGAAGTCTGAGAGATGAACAGAGATTATGAGCTGGGGGTGAGGGTTGTAGGGAAGGGGGCCATAGGCCAGAAGACCTGGATGTATAGAGACTGAGGCACAACATAGCTCGGTGCCTGGTGGGCTGGCTGGAGCAGAGACAGGGAGGGGTGAGTCCTCAGCCCCATCTGCCTTAGAGGGTTCTGCAAGGAGTTTTATCTAACTTTTTTGTTGGGGGACAGGGCTTCCCGATGTAGTCTAGGCCAGCCTGGAATTCTCTAGCTAGCTCAGTCTTGCCCAGAACTCGTAATCCTCCTGCCTCAGCAGCCTTCTGACTTCAAGTATTACCTATGTGCTAGCACACCTAGCTGAACTTTTAGAAATTGAAACTGGCTTTTTTTTTTTTTTTTTTTTTTTTTTTTTTTTTTTTTTTTTTTTTTTTTTTTTTTTACTATCTGGTTAGACAAAACCTAAATTTTAGTTGTTAACTTTACTTACACCATACCCACAGAAAGGTCAGGACACAGCATGTCACTAGTGATGATGAAGCAACAGGCTGTGGTTCCAGGGGTCGGGGGCCTTTGGCATTAGAACCAGGGAAACATGATCAGACCTGCAGGGTCAGGTACAAGCTTGGGAGCAGCTCGTAGAGAGGAAGGCCGGTGGAGATGAGCTGCTTATGTGTCAGAGCCAGCAGATCCTGCTTTGCCCACAGCAGGCCCAGTCCCACGGGGTGGGTGAGGCAAGCAGAGAGGCTGGGGTTGGGCTGTGCTTAGAGGCCATGATACACAGGGCTGGGAGAGTGACTGGGCCTCTGCCTCCCCTTCCACTCCTCTGGGCCTTCCTGGCTGTAGGCTGTGGGTGGGGCCTAAGTCATGCTGTGTCTTTAAGAGGGTGGCTACAGGCCTGTGAATCTGTCCTTCCGGCCTCTGACGTCAGGAATGGGAAAGACTAAGAGAAGATTCGATTTCCTTTTCTTTGAAATGGGAGGAGATTGAAACTGAGTTCCCCTGATGAAAAGGGAAAGCCCTGGGCTGCAGGAGCCCCTTGAGTGAAGGCGGAGGCTAACATGGGGTGAGCCTGGCACATTCTATACAGAGACACACGTTCTATACAGAGACTCACCGGGCCTTCCACTGCATGCCACCAGCTGTGTGAATGTGTTTTTGTCTTTTCCTGCCTCTGACTGCTCAGGGAGACACCTGTGGTTCTATGGTCCTCTCTTAAGTGCTTGTCCTGGGCCACATGGTGGTGAAGGTTCCTGTTTTGGAAGCCTAAAGAGTGTGTGTGTTGGGGGGGAGGGGCCCCCTAAGTTTGTCCCTTGGCCTAGAAGCCCTGCTGAGGCTTTGCTGCTCCTGGGCTGACAGACAGGGTGGGCAGCACCTACATCCTCTTTCTCTAACCTCAGAGGGGCAGATGCTCTGAAGTTTACATTTTGATTGTGGCTGTTGCAGTTGCTAAACATTTGTCTTTTATTAGGATACAGCATGGGCCCAGGGACCATGGGAGGATAATTGGGGGCCTTGTCTACCTTTGGGAGTCATTTTTTTGTGGGGGTGGGTGGGTGCGGAAATTCTAGCCTATGCTGTTGTGGTCAAAGGGCAGACCCTCTAGTCTGTGGGTGCCTGGCTTGGGCTGGAAGGGGGCTTCCAGAGAGTACTGCCCCCATTTAGCCTCCCTGTGATAGACATGCTGGTGACCATGGGTAGCCCATGATGTCACATAGCCTGTAGTGGCTGCAGTTTCTCAGCACTTGGCAGCCTGTTTTGGCTCAGATCCCACCCCTGCCTGGCTTGTGGCACATACCTGACAACCTTACACAGCTTGTTTGGTAGGGAGGACAAGGTGTATGGGTAGATGGATACACGGAGCAGGCATAGGGGAGGGGAGTGTTACATAAATTCATGAAGAGCAGCCCTGCTGCATGCATGAGGGAACTGGGGTGGAAACATTTATACCACCACACAACTGGGAAGTTTCTTAGAGTCTCTTTTGCTGAGAGGGGTGTCCCCGGGAACAGGTAAAGGGTTGCTGGTCATAGGTAAGAGTAAAAGGTGGTTACAACTAGCTTTTTGGCAGGTTTGGAGCGACTATTGCCATTGGCGTGACCATCTTTGTGGTGTTCATTGCCACCATCATCATATGCTTTACCTGCTCCTGCTGCTGTCTGTATAAGATGTGCTGCCGACCACGCCGTAAGCTTGCCCTTCCCCACCCTGCCCACCTGTGCCCCTCCCTGTGTGAACATGCTGATCAGGAACCTGTTTTGGCTAAGCTGGAGGGATGGAGGGGCAGGCCAGGCCTAGGGAGCCATAAGGTTTTGACTAATCGGGATTCTCTTTGCAGCTGTTGTGACAAACACCACAACCACTACCGTGGTTCATGCCCCTTACCCTCAGCCTGCAAGTGTGGCCCCCAGCTACCCTGGACCAACGTATCAGGGCTACCACCCCATGCCCCCCCAGCCAGGAGTGCCAGCAGCACCCTACCCGACACAATACCCACCACCTTACTTGGCCCAGCCCATGGGGCCACCAGCCTATCACGAGAGTGGTGAGTACCGCTGTGGATTCAGTAACCCTGGCTCCTTCCTGCTAGCTTGCCTGCCCGCTTACACCGCAGCCCAATGTCCCCATGGCTAACCTATGTTTTCTTTCCTTTCAGGAGGTTCAGCTGCACCCTACTCTGCCAGCCAGCCTCCATACAACCCGGCCTACATGGATCCCCCCCCAAAAGCAGTCCCTTGAGCCTGCTCCTCGCTTCTCTGGCTGCCATTTGATTATGTCATTGTGTGAGTGGTATGCAGAGTTCTTTGCTGCTGTCTGTGTTGTGTGTGCCTTGTCTAAACTTCCTCTGATGCTG